>PVKB01004787.1:0-125090 GCA_004027205.1 Ctenodactylus gundi
AGGAGAGTGGGAAAGTCCTTGTTACCTTGACAAGATACGTAAGTGCACAAAATGCTCAACTTCATTGTAAACCTTAAATTTTGCACTTATACATATCAATAAAATGGGGAGGGGAGAATGCTTACAGGGGAAGGCCAGTATACCCCCCTACTCCCTCCCCCATGTTCAGGCCATGGCTCCTGTCCCTTACAGGGTCTAAGACAAAAGCCCTCAGAGGACCTTACTCAGTTCATAGACTAGGTGACCTAGGCTATTGATAATAATGTCACGCATCCAAGGGCAAAACAAATTCTTGTCAAGGAACTAGTATGGACTTAATAAAAAACATACAAGTGCCGTTGCTCTGGTTAAAAATTGTTCACTAGGTGATTGGATCACGGTGTTGCAGGATCTAGGGACACACGGTACAGGCTTCCCTAGTTGCACTCCAGCCTAAGGGGGCCAATAGTGTCTCCTACTGGGAATATGAAAACACTGGTCATTTCCACAAGGACTGTGCAATACAAAAGCGTGATATGCACCCCCCCCCCCCATAAGCTAGATCAAAAACACCTCCCTTCTCTCTGCCCTAGATGTAAAAAGGGATTTCACTGGATGAAAGAGTAAATTAAAATATTCTGCCACTGGACAGCCCTCAAATGACCAGTTGGACAACCCCCAGCCCCTCACAAAAGGTAGGGATTCTTCCTGGACACTTATGGCTCAAATCAAATGGACATAAAAAGACCAGGAATTTTCTAGTTGGTCCCTAGGGACCCTCAGGTCAAAACTGATATACCATTAAAAATTAGACATAAAAATCTTTAAGGGAATAGCTGACACAGGAGCAGATATCACATTGCTGTGTAGAGAGGAGATCCCCCCAGAAAGGGAAATGACAGAGGCGCCTCAAATGACAGGTGTTGGAGGCCTCAGGTACAGTAAAATGTCAGAAAAAAAACCCCAGACACATGGGAAGACACGAATGGTAACAAGGGTCTTGTTTAATCCTTGATAGCTATAGGTCTATCACAAAATCTATTTGGGAGGGATATTCTTACAAGTGCAGGCGTAATTATAAAGAGTGATGAAAAAGCCTTTTATAGGGTCAGGATACAAGATCAGCTCTCCAATCTAAATTTCTTTCATTCCAGCCTCACCCACAATACTGATGGCTACTGTCCAGCCCCGACGGCCCATAAAATTACACTGGCTACATCATAACCTCATATGGGTTGAACAGTGGCCTAACTCTAACAAAAACTTCTCCACTTACATGACCTTACAAATGAACAATTAAAATTGGGACATACTGAGGTTTCAACTAGTCCATACCTTCATCTTCATCATCCAAAAATGTACTCTAGGCAAATTTTGGTTACTTCATGACCTTAGTGCCACAAATGCCATCATGAAAAAGATGGACTCCACTCAGCCTGGGTTACCTAGGGCCACTGCTATTCCTGCAGGCTGCTTAATTAAGGTTATAGATATTAAGGACTGTTTCTTTAGTATTCTACTTCGACCTGAAGATAGGGAAGAATTTGCCTTCACTGTTCCCTCCCACTGGTATCAATGGAAAGTATTGCCATAGGGCATGAAAAACAGCCCCACTATATGTCAGCTCTATGTTTTTCAAGATGTCTGCCCTCTGCTGGAGTGGCGAGGGCTATGGATGACATTCTACTGGCCCACTCTGAGGACTCCCAATTGGCTAGAGCTTATGATGTTTTATTGAATAATTTAAAGTCTCTGAATCTACATGTTGCTATGGATAAAGTTCAAAATAATCCCCCCTTTTCATTTCTAGGTTCCATTATTCTTCCTTTTACCATCTCCCCTGTTGGTCCTTTTACTGATATCCTCAATATCCTCACTCGTAACGGTTTATGAGCCCATTTAGGTCACATTAGTTGGCTATGTCCTTGGTTAAGGATCCCCACCTGTGCTCTCTCCCACCTGGATGATTGCCTTAAGGGAGACAGAGCCTACCTCTTTGTGCACCCTTACTCCTCAAGCAAAACCGTGCTCTCTCTGATGCAACAACATTTGCACTCCATGAAATGACACAGATATTTCCCTGATGACATAATATGTGCCTTGGTCCTACCTACTCCTCGTTTGCCCACTAGTGTCTTATGGTAGCCACCCAATAACATTGTAGAATGGGTCCATTTAGCCACTCATCCCTCTTCAAAAATTACTGATCCCTTTAGGGCTCCTTCCCTTTTAGTTCAAAAATTTAGGACTTGATCGCTGGCCATTTTGGGTAAGGAACTTGATAAACTTGTGCTTCCCATCCAGAAGGAGGACCTAACTTTCTTGTTGCATAACAATTCTGAAATCCAAGTTATGCTTACAGGCTTTTCAGGAGATATCAAAAACCACTTTCCAAAAAATAAGTTGTTACAAACCTTGTCTTTGCTGCGTCTACAGTATACATCTTGTATATCTAGAAGACCAATACCAAGGGCTACCCTAATCTTCACAGATGTTAGTTCTGCAGGTACTATAGTCATGATAATTCCGCCCCCCCACCAATCCCCGCAGCATACACATACACTTAAGCTTCAGCCTGCACCCCCTTCCCCTTGATATCTAGAACTATTTGCCACGCACAAGGCTCTTGCAGTGTGTCAGGAGCCGCTCAGACTATTTATGGATAGCCAATACTGTGCGAGGTTGCTTCCCTCTTGTCGTTTGCCCACTGTGATGTTTCTGCACAGTGTCCTCTGGACACCCCTATGGCGAGCGTTCCGAGGTTATTAGAAAGCCACACAGCTTCGCTGTTTGTCCAACGCTTCCGATTTCATTCTGGCCCGCCAGGCCCTCTGTCTACCCTAAATGACCAAGTTGACTTCCTTACGTGAACAACGGTATTTTGTATTACTGAACAAGCTAAACAACTACATCTTAGATTTCATCAATCTGCCAAAAGCCTCCATCTAATTTTCCCTGAACTTACCATTGACTCCTGCAAACAAATCATCCGGGACTGTCAAAGGTGTGCCCCATTACTCCTGTTGGGCCTACTCCAACCCCTGGGCATTAGTCATTGAGTGCTAAAACCCAACACCTTATGGCAAATGGATGTAACCCATTACTCACTATTTGGCCGCTTAAAATATGTCCATGTGACCTTTAATACCCACTCAGGTTTCACCACAGCTACCCCCGTGACAAGGGAAGCTACTAAACATGTTATATCTCATCTGCTGTGTTGTTTTGCTATCATGAATGTCTCCTATTTTATAAAACAGACAATGGGCCTGCCTATATTAACAAATCATTCCAAACATTCTGTACATCTTGGAATATTAAACATATAACAGGTATTCCATCCAACCACCAGGCCCAAGGCATTGTTGAACGATGCAAAAAAGAACTCAAGGCCTTATAAATGAGACAAAAGGGAGAATTCTCCTTGCTCCATGATGCTATTCACAAAGCTCTTTTCACTCTAAATTTGTGGATCTTTCCAAAAAATACGTCAGAGATGCCTGCACGTAAATAGTGGGCTCCATTAATTGGGCTTTCACACTTGCCATTGTTTATGTGGAAAGACACACTAGACAACCAATCTAAAGGTCCTGGAACCCTAGTAGTATCTGGGAGAGACTTTGCTTTTTTCACAGGATGAGCCAGAACCAATCTGCGTCCCCTCCAGACATGTCCGACTGTGGACCTGGCGACACTCTGACAAAGAAGATGAAACCCTACCAAATTACAAACAACACAGGGTTCCCTGGGGGAGATCTAAAGGACCTTACTGAATTAGGCCTTGATATTCTCTTCGGTGCTCCTCTGTGTGGCACTTACTACAAATAGCCAAGCATCCCAGGTATATTGAAGCTTAATTTTTCGGACCCTCCATGTAAGCTGGCACAAACTGGGATGGTGCTCTGCCTCTTTGGTTTGGTAATGACTCCCGATGTGCACCAGATGTTGACACTATTGGAAGCCTCTCTACTCCTTATAATCTTCTGGTTTCACTACAGGGTAGTCTTGCCTGCTTTCAGCTGTTAGAACCTAATTGATACCTATAATTTCTGTCCAAATTGTACACCCCTTGCACCAAAACTTCTTAAGGCTATGATATAGCTGTTACTTTGATGGTTGTAGTCTCTCTGGTTCACCTTAATTATTCAAAGGTTGTGCCACCCTTCCCTTTCTCCCTCCTGTTCCCCTTGACACTTCTCAGAAACTTCTGCACCAGATTTCTTACTGTGGCAAAATTGTAAGGCCGTAAGAAAATACATACCAATTTCTCATAATATTGCTTCTCCTATTTATGAGTGGAGCTTTAATGCTTCCCGACCCTCATCTCAAGATTCCTCAGCCACGAGCACAGAAGTTCAAGTCATGTGAGGTCACAGACCACGTTGCTGGGTTGGGTCTATTTTAATTCATAGGCTAATCAGGTCCCAACATAAGCCTATGAATCTAACCGCATTGGTCCCAGCTGTCAGACCCTTCAACATCACCTCTACCACGACAGTCTAATTTAATATCCCTAACCGCTGGACAAGCTTTCCTATGGTCCCTAATGACACTTGTCTATATTCATGACTGTGTTTGCTGCTACCATATTGCATCCTACAAGTCTTTGGTACCCCAAATATTAATAATGTCCTAAATTGTGCTGCCCTCACTTGCACTCTTACAAACTGCATTATATCTAATTCTTCTCAATGGATATATATCCTTAAGACACCTCCAGCTCTTTGGATCCCAGCAAATCTTACAACACCATGGAAGAGGCCCTAGATCAAGACATCTTGTGATTCCTGGATCAATTAATGCATCAATATTGGCGAGCTGTTGGCGTCATCATTGTGGGCATAGTTGCTGCCATCATGGAATTGGCTACTGCTACCACTGTGGCTATGGCATTGACTAAACCTCTTCAGACAGCTGCCACACTCGATAGTCTCTCTGCAGCCACCTCGTCTGGATTAGACATGCAACAGGAGATAAACCAACTTACAAAACAAGCTATTCTCATTCTACAATAACAAATGAATCTTCAGCATGAGCAACTGGACATCCTCTTTCAAACGCAGCAGGTTCTTTGTGCTCCCTGTTCTGCTCATGCCTGTGTATCCAGTTTCCTGTTTTACCTAATGTCTCTCAAGTTGGAATGAATCTCTCCAGTTGGGTTAAGGGACCTTGGTCAAATCAATATGCACACATTATGGTCAATTTAACAGAACAAAATTTTTGTGTTAATAGCACTAGGATTTCTATTGCAGCCTCTAGTACCTTTATGCAGGGCTTACCTGATCATTGGAAATCCTTGATTTTAAATTGGTTCTCCATACAATTTGATTACTATCACTATAATGCTTGTTGGCTCTATTATAGTTACATGCCTGGTGAGAGCTCTTTTGACCCATGTACATAAGGCTGAAAGAAAATCAATTATGTATGCTGGCCGAAGTCATTTCAAATATAAAGGAAGGGGGAACTGAGAGAATTGGGTTGGTTGAGGCATATTTGGCTTATATCCAGGACAGAGAAGTCTAGCACACTAGGCTGCAACAGGTGTCCAAAGCCTACCTCACACTCTTTAGTCCTGTGACTTCTGGCCACTCTGCTTTTTCTCTGGATTCTTCCTAACCTACGACTTCTTCATTCCCCTACACCTTGCTAGGAGCTAGGTATGTAGATGTATGGGAATGCTGTGTGCTCTGGGCTCTGCTCGGTTCTGCCATATTTTCCACATCCATAGCTGTATTTAAGCCTAGTGACTTCCAGAATAAAGCAGATTGTGTCCTCTGAAACAGGTCTCCAAAGTGTGTTTCTCCATCATTTGACTCTCCTCAGCTGTTCAGGTGGTCTTTGTGGGATGAAGATAAGAAATCTACTTTCAAGTCCAATAATTTTTGTTTTATGTAATTGAGTGTTCCAGAGTTGGGAACATATGTATTGATAATTGTGCTTTCTTCCTGTTATATATTGTTCCCTTAACCCATTTGTAGTATCCATCTTTGTCTCTCCTCATCTCTTCTGGTTTGAAATAGTCTGTGTCTGAGAATAGTGTAACTACCCCTGCTTGTTTCTCTGGTCCAACTGCATGGACTATTTTCAACCTTTTGTTTTCAGTCTGTCTCTTGCAAGCAGGAAATTGTGAGTTGCTTTTTGATCCAGTCAGCCAGTCTGTGTCTTTTGATAGGTGAATTGAGACTATTAACATTCAGTGTTATTATTGTGTTATATTTGCTACATCCTGCCATAATTATAATGCTTTAGTGTTAGTTGTTTGACTTACACTTGTCAGTATGTTCTCCTCTTTCCATTGTTTCCTGTTCTCTGGGGTCTTTGGTGCTATTGATCTCCCTTTCTCTGTCTTAGATTCTTTTAAATATTTTCTGCAGTGCTGGTCTAGTGGATGTGAATTTCTTTATGTTTTCTTTATCATGGAAAATTCTAATTCCTCCTTGTATTTTGAGAGCTAGTTTTGCTGGATGTAGCTTCTGGGTTGGCCTTTATGTTCTCTTAACACTTGAATGATATCAGTCTTTGATCTCCTGGCCTTTAGCCTTTGTGTTGAGGAGCCTGTGGTCATCTTGATGCGTTTGTGTTTTGTAAGTAAATCTCTGTTTTCCTCTTACAGCTTTTAGTATTCTTTATGTTGAATCTCAAATTATAACGTGTCCTGGGGATGTTCTCTTCTTTTCAAAGTTATTTGAAGTTCTCTATGCCCGCAGCGTTTCAGTGTTCATTTCTCTCTTAGATTTGGAAAATATCTTTCCATAATTTCATTGAACAGGTCCTTTAAGTGTTGTGTTCTGTTCTTAGTTTTCATCTGTACTCTCATAATTTTGAGGTTGTTTCTCTTTGAGTCATTCATCAGCTGCTGTAACCAGTCTCTGTCTTTCTTTTCTCTGTTGGCATGATCCAATTTATCCACCTTATCTTATGGTTTCATTTCTTTGGTATGTCCACTTTCAGCTCCCTTTGTGTCTCTCTTAGGTCTTTTATATTCTTTCGGTGAGTATGTCAACTTCTTTGACTTTATTATTTGTATATTCTGCTATTTCAGGGTCCTTGTTATTGGTTTCTGGGGTGTTAGATCTTTATGTAGGCGATTTATTACCTATTTCCTGATAATTCTGTTGCAGTGATTTGAAGCTCAGATATTGCAGATGGACTTTTGTCTCTGTATCAGACATTCTTTTATTGGACTATTTCTGCTTTAAGTGTGTCCTTGAGTTCATTCAGGTTTTAGAATTTATTTACCTATTAATTTTGAAGATATTCTCAATATTCAGCCTTCTGTTGAGACCTCAGTCTCTTCCAATCTTTGGTGAAGGAGAAAGGGAATAAAAGTATGTATGGTCTATAGGCAAAATATTTGTTAGCCCATCTTGGATATGAAGATCAACATCCACGATTTGAGTGAAGATTTACATACACATTACTACCTAATGTTAACAACTTATAGTTATTCTACCCACAGCATTAATAGGCGCAATACACATTCACAATATATCTAACCTATTATTGACTTATTGAATTGTTCTATTAATATCAGTACTGTAACACAGTCATTAAAGTAAGAGAGCTATATATTGCTTATCTAGCTAACCTGAACCATGAGAGGTGGGCCACCCTTATTAGATCTCCTCACTGTAACCACCTCTACAATGTGATGTATATCTGTATTTATGTACTGCTTTCTACTAGCTATATATTTATGATAACCAAGTATTGATATATACACCCAATCCCCACTTAATGTTCTAGTTATGATTTAAACTATTAATAAAGGTTTCTATGCAAATTGTTTGGTAGCTTATTAAAGGAATTTGTATATGGTACCACCGTATTATTGATAATATATGAACAAATCTAGGTTACTAGATTTATTTCTAGCTAAACTGTACACAGTTAATATATCTCTACTAATCTATATAGTTGTATGTTTATTGATATTTAAGAGTCCTATTAATAATAATAAGGAAACTTGGAGTAGGGGAAGACAGACTAAGATTAGGAGTTAGCTTTAGTTATGAAAGGAGCATTTCTATAAAAGAGAAAAAAAAGTGACAAATTCCTACTCCAGTTAGAAAATACAGAGAAAAGCACTATAGGAAGATTCAGGTGAGTTAAGGACCATTATTAATGAAGTGGAGAGGGGAAAGCTTTTAGATATACAGAAAGATTTATGAAAAGGGGCTTAGACTGTTGAGAGAGCGAGAGACTCAGAAACTAACAAATAACAGAGACAGAGGAGGAGGAAGGGTAGAATTAAAAGAAGAAAACCAATTCAATTGCAGAAAAAGTACAAGAATGAACTAACAACAAAACAAAATAAAACAAATGAAAAGAAAAAGAACAAAAACAGTAAAAGTTACTCCCCTGTATCATGTAGATGTAACCATTTCCAGGGCACTGGATCACTCAGCATGATAGCATTCTCTCCAGCCGGTAGTTCTGGCATTTTCCCAATCGCCCATGTAGGTGTGCTGCTCCCAGCCAGTCTCAGAGACATCTACAGCGCATGAGTGGCCCTACTCCCCTCGTTGAACTCACCAGCAGACACAGGCTGATCTTGTAATCTTTACTCTGTGGCTCTGCCTCTGCAATTCCCTGGGTCTTCCTCTGTCTGCAAGTGTGCACACAGTCCCCAGTCACCAACGCCCAGATTCTCAAAATTAGCAGCCCCAGACAGCTCCAGACCTTAGTCTGCTCAACCTGGTCCAAATTGTGTTTGCAGCAGTGGCTGCCAGCAGCCGCTTTAGGGTATGTGAGCGGAGCTGAGGGGACAAAGGGCTCTCACTCTTCCCTTCTTCCTTTTATTACTCCTGTAGCATGGCTTTTTGTTCCACTGCTGCTTGGCTGTTTCTTTCCACAGTTCCCCTGTGTTTTCCACACGGGAGAAGACGGCCAGCTTCTCTATATAAAAGGCTCAGAGACATCACAGAGATGATCTCTTGCTCCCAGGTGCCCTGGAGAGCACTTCAGTAAGTGTCTCTGCTGCTGCATGCTCAAACCTCTGTGAGGGTGGGGAGTACCCCACTCTGGATCTCTCTAGCCTACGAACACCCAACTTTGTTTCTACCTCGAATCTTTAGATTTTGTTATAATTCTGAAATGTACTTTCCTCTGGCTATGTGCGTCCCTACTTGATATCTTTGGGAGCAGCCTTCCTTGACTTCCAACTCCAATGCTGTCTCGACTTCACACTATTCAACACTATTTTTGAACATCAACTCCATATCAGATACCAAGAATAGAGCAAAACATAAGACCATATGTATCTCTCTCATCCCTCATAAATTAAGCAGATTTTTAAGTTCCAAATGTTAACTATTCTTTTGGGTTGTGTTAAAAGTTATCATATTTAGAGGGCATCCATTACAAGCCACACATTCCTAAAATAGAACACTATTGTGAACCATTCTAGTAGTAAAATCTCTATAGTTCATTGTGCTCTGTAGCTGTCACAGAGTTTATAATTTTCTGAAATAGCCCTGTGAAGTAGATTGGACAGCAGTTAACTCCAATTTTCAGATGAGAAATCACACTCAGAAAGTGTATCTGACTTGCATAAATCCAAAAACCAGTGTATCCAGGTGGGTCTGAGGACCAATTGCATTACAATTACTTGGAGATACACTTGCTAAAAATGTAGTTTCAGGGGCTAACTCATTATCTTTTGGATTTCACTCTTACTGCTTATTTCAGTGTTTCTTGCATTCCACTAACTAATGATAGCTAAAGACTTTGGCTTATTCACGATTTTATCTTAGGTCTTTTGAACTGTTCGTTTTTTCCCATAATCCTGCTAAGTGCATGGTCTGGAACATGAGTTGCTGCATCTGTAACTCAAGACAGATTGGAGACACGATGTAGCCTTCTTGGTACTGTGCTAGGAAAATGCTTCTATGACAAGGAGGCCTTCCAAATGCTCACTTTATTTTCCTACCAAATATTATTTGCCTTCAAAAGGTGATCCCTCAAAGCATAGAAATATTGCAAAACATTTGGATCACCAAGAGGCTCTTGTCTTTTCAATGATGGTAGCAATTTATCTTTGATGTTTTTTGTGTTAAGAGTTAATCGGTAGAACTACTGTACAGTGGCAGGAACCTCGCTGTTCAGTTAAGGCTTATGTATCATCAGAACACGCAGAGGTGGAGAAGTTAAAGACCCAGACAGAAACTGCTAAAATTATTTAGCTTTAGCCAGAAGATTAGCCATCCTTCCAGGAGCAAGGGCTTCCTGGGATTTCAAGCATGGTGCCTGAATGCAGTGGGATCTATTATCTAGTCTCAAGTCCCAAGTTTTCCTGGCTTACCCATGTTGCTATTCATAAATAATTGTGTTCTAAAAAGCAGGGAATTTAACAAATATTTACTAAACATTCACTTTACTGTGGGAATGAGGATTATGGCTACATACGATCCAAACAAGGTATCTCTTCCCTTGTAATGTAGCACACAAATTACAGAGACCCCTAAGGAGTGATTTCAAAAGCATAGCAGTTTTCCATGGAGACATTAAGAAAGGTACTCAGGTGTCACAAAGCAAGAGAAGATAACAATATTGAGGCCTTCTCTAAGTGTGGTCAGAGACATAACCAGTCAGAAACTTCTGGAGTTATTTATTAATAAAAATTTTAAATGCTTGAATATACCTCCAAACACTGTGACATGGGTCTTGGGAAGCTACACTCCTAACAAACTCCTTAGGTCATTCTTCTGCAAACCAGAATTGAGGATTTTGTGTGTCTGTTTCTAAGTGTACGTATGTGTGCATATATTAAGAGACAGTTTTAAGGGCAACCTTTGTGAAGAAGTAGTACCTGTGTAAGATCTAGCTTGAAGGTTAAGGATTGAACTGATGGGATTTGGATAAGGGCTTTCCAGGAGGAAGTGATAGCATGTGTCAAGGTCAAAAGTGGGGGGGTGGGGAGGCGGCGAAGGGGGTGAGGGGAGGGAGGCAAACATTTCTTCAGAGCTAGAGAAGGCGGGAAAGATGAAAGGACAGAGGTAAGGCCAGGACTCCAGGTGCAGGGCCACGTCCTCTTCGTTAAGCATTTGGAACTTTATCTTAAACTACTGAAAGACTTTAGGTAAAGGCGGAGCATAGACTTTTTTCACTTAAAAACATAACATGAAAGGTTTTAGGACTCTTTGAAGAGGACATCAAGCTACAAGGAGATGGCTGTTGCAATTGCTTGGTGTTTCTCGCAAGTTCAAAGGCTACCTTGTAGATTCGAGGTGGTGACGGTGGGGACACATTAACTGATTCTAAAGGTACATAGGAGGTAAAATCAATAGGATTTAGGGATCATGTCGTTATGAAATTGCATCATGACCCATGTCAACTCACCCTCAAGCTTTTAGCAATTGTGTTGAGCTATGAATACATCTACAGGAATAAAACACACTCTTCCAAGAGACTTCCTGCTAAAAATCAACTTTGTGGCCAAAAGCATGCTGTGGCCTACATCATTCAAGGTATCAAACATCTTCCAGTTTGTTTCAGAATCTGCCACTAAGTCCTCTGGGCGAGGGAAGGTTTTCAGTTTCCCACTTGGAAGTCATACTCCGTTTTACATATTCTTACTGCAGTCTGTCCTTTTCTTCCACAGCACTTGGGATAGCTCAAGTGAGAAATGCTTCTAGCTGTTCTGTAAGTATCTGGCTCTTCCATTAAACTACAAGACCTGATGACCAGGAACAAGGGTCATTGTCACCTTCAGCTCTGACGCTCCTAGTATCTGTGGGCAGCCCATTCGAGTTTTTACTTGGAAACCAGTCATCAACGAGTCAGTTAATGGTCCTGGCTGGGTTCAAATTTGTGTTCTTCCTGCTTCGGCCTCACAGAACCCTAGGATTACAAAAGAGCACCACTATACCTGGCTAATTGTTATTATTTACAGCTATGTGGCAACCCCAGTTCTAAGCTTTTTGACTGTTTAATCCTTACACAAATACTATAGAATGAGTACTTTCATTACTGATGTGTGAGGACAGGGCACTGAAGGATAGCAAGCTTGATGACCTTGCCCAAGGTTCCTCAGAGAGAAAACGGTGGAGACAGGATTCCAAGGCTGGCAGTCTCTTCTGCCTGTCACACGGATGTTGCTTTTGCAGCAACATCTTCATTGGATCTCCTCTTCCAAGTTCTGTTTACTATCTGTATCAGGAAGACCTTCGCATCGGGCCGCTAGCCTGTCATTTGGAATTGGGCTCTGAACGGGTGCTAGGAAATGCGTCATACAGTGATGGGAGAAGACGTATAAGCTTACACAATACGTCACTTAATATGGGCTTCATTTTTAGCTTTGACAATTTGGATACTTATATTTTAAAACGTTCTGACATATTCCTTAGATTTTAGCACATGTCTGGTAAAGCCTTTAGCTGAGGGATGAACGGGATTAATGAATGGAAAGGAAAGACGTGGAAAAGAGGAGGCAAGCCCGGACTGATGCTGCGGGTGAGGTGTGTGATGGCCTACTTCCTGGTTGCCTTCTCTCAGTTACATGGCTTTAATTGCCTTAATTGGTGAGTGAGTCATTTGGCCTTCTGATTACTTCCTCTCTGAAAATGCAAATAAAAGTTGGAAAGATGCTCATTCATGGCTTAGTATGAAGTAATGAATTTGTTTCCTACTTTTCAGATCTGAAAAGAGGAAACTGAAACATCATCTGATCAACTTCACAGTAAAATAACTGAGAGTAAAAAAGGATCATTGCTTAATTAATAATTCACAAGAAGTTCTATAATCAGTCTTAGGACTTAAGTATGAGGGCCATCGGTTCAACACTGTCTACATCAGTACCATGTTGTCCCCAACGTTAAGGTACATGATGACTGTGTTATGAAATATTACAGGCACAGCAAGCGCAGAGCACAGTCAAGTGCATGATAAAGCAAACAGACTAGCCTCCTGTCCTCATTTGTCTGGGGAACCTGAGAATGATTCATTTCTTTTCTAAGCTGAGTTTATTCATTGGTACATTAGACATAAATATTATTTCATTCTCTTGTTATAAAAATTAATCAGAAGTATGCATTTAATATACTTAGCAGAGGGTCTGCTGCCCAGCAGCTGGTCAATAAATTTTAACTTCTTAAATATTACCTTAGAATTAAATTATTCCAATCTTGGAATTGTTTATTATAAGTGTATTATGATCTCGGATGGGGATTTTTATCAAAGTGACTTCTGACCTCGTTTCTGAGTCTTAATCAATCCTTTGTTAGATGCGATTGTCAAATGTCACTCTTAGATGCCAAGCTAGTACACAAGGAACAATACGCAACCTTGAAAGTCCTTCACAGCATCTCCTTTAGTAAACGAGGCAGAAAATACCTTATAAAATTAACAGTACATGGAAAAAGATGTTCACGTTTATCACGGGAGGGCTGACCATTTTAATTAATCCCTGTGAATTTAGAGTTTGCATGAAGCAGCTCTGGTATTGCTAATTAAATCTCTCAATTGCCAAGGTTTTATTTGAAGACCTTGAAGACTTTAGACTTCAGTGAGAATTGTTGAAATAGGAAATAGAGTGTCTTACAATGTTGGAGGGACACTAGACAGAAAGAAAGGAAAAGAAGACAGCAGCTAAAAACAGTTTTTTTCAAAAGATTTAAAATAGTTGTGAAAATGCTGAACATTGCATAGCAACAGATAGAATTCCAGCAACTTTTTAAAAATATAAAGTTCAGTGAAAATAAACATAAATTCAGTTGTTTTAGTGACCAAAATATAAAAATACCACTTATTACAGTGGACCTATTTGCCACAGAGACGGTTTAATCAGATATAATTGACTGCAAAGTAATGTTTTAGATTTTATCGCATTAAAAACCCAAAGTATATGTTTAAGGAGCTAAAGCTGCCTTCTGCCTGCCACTTAGGGTGCCACCAGTTAGAAAGAGTGTTTCCACCTTAACAATATAAGACAAAGTGGGGACCGGGGGGTCTAGTTCTGAAGTTAGAGTGTTTACCTAGCAAGTGCAAGGCCTTGCACCACGGGACCCAGGTGTGGTGGCACACACCTGTAATCCTAACATTTGAGGTTGTTGCAGCAGGATTGCTGTGAGTTTGAGGCCAGCCTGGGCTACATGGTGAGTTCCGACCAGCCAGTACTACAGAGTAAGACTTCCCCCAAATAAACAAATACACAAATAAATAAATAAATAAAGTAGTATAATCTATAACAGTATAAACATGGAAACACTGAGATCATACAGAAAACAACGATTGTAGAAGACAACATCTTCCAAAGGAGATACAGACACTGGCTCGGGAAGAAGTCAGAGCCACCATGTAAGTGAGTGTGAGAATTTCAGCTACCTTTCCTCATGAATTTTCTGAGGCTTAGTGAAGACACAAACAAAATTTGATGTCTTAAATGGACAAAACCACTGACTTCCTGTCTTGGCCCCAGCGTTGCCCAGCTTGTGCAAAGAACTCTTTTCCTGGGTTGCCTTTAACAGCAATATCAATCTATTAGGGAAACCAAAGTATATCTTTTTTCCCTTGGTATTGATCTAACAGTTTCCAATATTCCAGGAACTAACTGCACTATTTTCTCATTGAAGGATCATGCAGTCCTATGCTGAAGGTGCTGGTTTTGACATTCCTATTTCCAGGACAAGAAACTGACTGAGGACAACATTTAATGAATTGCAACAGGGATCGGACTGCCTGCATTTGAAGCCCATACGACACATATCAATCATCCCAGGTTTTAGCCCAACAGCAGACTTTAGGGCGACTCTGCTCATTTCAGGGAGTGGCCACCAAGTGAGTCTGATGGTACTCATGGAATTATTACTTAGTTAAAATGATGCCAGTTCATCCTGTATCAAAAGTCACTAGGAGGAATTAATCATCAGATAATATGCATTACTAGGATTGTACCTGCCATTTAGTTTATCATCAGTGATTTCATGACTGATGTAGCTTAAGAGATGTTAGCCATATATTCTGACAGGTTTCACTGTAACTGTGTTTTAGAGCAGAACCCTAATGGTGCTCAGAAAACATATAGATACTATGACAGCATTCTACCCTTTCTACCCTTTTGATCCAGAAATCTTGGAGAAGCTCCCTGTGTAAATCTTGCTAATACTCAATTTTCAGAATCACTACAATGAGTTACAGACATAAGAAGGTGAGCCATTTGTGGAAACTTGGAGTTGCTGAAAAAAATGGTGACATGTAATGTAGGAATGATAGCATAAAATCTTAGTAGCTTTTTTACCCACCAAATTCTTCTCAGTACATTTTTCTTCTGAAGTATCAAGATTGTCTTACACATTGTCTCGAGGACCCCCTCCTTTTTTAACAGAATGACATAAATTCAACATCCTGCCTCTGATAAGGTGTAAATCTACATGATTTGTCTTTTTTAAACAAACTAGATTTGTTTGGATACTTCCTTATAAATTTTCGAGATTTTACAACTTGTTTTTTACACTATAGTACAACGATGGGATCGGTCTTCCAAGTCCACATGGTTCTACACTAAAGTGAAAGTATAAAGTGTTCTTTCTTCCCATTTAAACACATCTGCCTCATTTTTATAAATAGCCGATTCCTTTCCAGGTACTAACCTGAGAGGATTTACTGATTCCAACTAGCTGTACCTGACAGTTTGGTTTTGTCAAAAAAGGATTGCAGCTCAGCAGGTAACTGGATTGTTTTGCAAAAGAAGAAAACTTAAAATAATTAAGATGATAAGAAGCCACATGTATTCATTATTTCTGTAATTAGCAACATTCTGTGCTCTGAATTCTGAAGTTCTGAGGAGACTACATTTCTATGCTACAGTTAGCAAAGACACATTGACACATTGCAGAACACTCCTGCAAAGAGAGTAGATTTTACCACTGGGGTCCCTAGTTTAGAGCCTGCAGATCTATAGGTTTCTCATACCTTCTAGAATCACAAAGCATTTCATAATGTAACCAAGGTGTTCTATTTAGGGGTCACATCACACTACAGAATATCGACCCACTCTTGAAGTTCACAGTCCTATTGCAACAAAAATGGACCTTTTGTTTCAAAATCAGAAGCAGGGTGGCCGCAGCCTACAACCTTTCTCTTGTTCTTTTTCAAACAAAACCATACCTATCCTTAGGACTAAAAAGAGACTTCTACCTAATAGCGAGATAGCTTATTAATTTTCATTTTTATATCATAAAAGATAAAATCAGAGAAACATGCTCCTTTTCCACATATGAAAATCATTTTTTCTGTTCTACACTTTGTTGAAATTTGAGTTTTTTTATCCCCATTGTGAACATTTTTTGATTCTTACTGCCTGATTTTTCTCTTTCTTTCTTTCTTTCTTTTCTAGAAGCATGGTAAAATATTCAGCAAGTATTAGAAGTGTTGTGTACTTAGATTGGTAACAAAGTACTAGGGTGCATGAAATGGGCATAGCTTCTACCTTTAGGGAACTTAGAGTCTAATGGGGCTGGCAAAAAATTATATATATATATATATATATATATATATATATATATATATATATATGTATGTATGTATGTATGTTCGCCTACTTTAGTGTAATTCTAAGTGCTAGAAAGCAGGAATAGATGACATTGCAGAACTCCAAACAGAGAGATGTGTCTAAATCAGAGAATTCAGAGGTGTCTTGAGGAAGTAAATATAGAAGCCACGTCTGAATGATAGAATGGAAGGGAGGAAGAAGACTCAAAGGAAGAGCAACGCTGTACACAGAGAAACGCTGATAAGCTCCTGCTTGGAAAGGTACTTAGGCTGCTGTCTTAGTTACTTTCTCATTGCTGCGAAAAGACACCCAAAATCTGCAATTTAAGGGAGGAAGGATTTATTTTAACTCACAGTTTTAGAAAGTTTCATACAGTTCATTCATAGGTATTGTGGTTTGGATCTGGAATGTCCCCCAAAAGTCTCATGTATTTGAATGTTATAGATTGACTATGGAAGCATGTGCTGTTGGGAGATTGGGGCCTAGTCTGGAAGGGTGGATTACAGGCATGTAAATTGGATTAATGGCGTGTAGTGGGGCTTACCACACCTTCCACACCTGGATCCAGGAGGGGCTGATCACTGGGATGAGAACTGAAAGGATATATGAGCTGCTTCCTGCCTTCCTTGGAGGACGAGTCTCAACTTGCCTTGACTTGGCTTCCTGTCTGTGATGCCGTGAGGAGCTGCCTCCACCTCTGCCTCTGCCGTGTACTTGGAATGCTGCTGGCTGCCCCTGAATGGACCATGACCTTCTGAAACTGTGAGCTAAAATAAACCTTTCCTCCCCTAAATTTGTGGTTGTTGGGTATTGAGTCACAGCAATGCAAAAGTAACTAAGACAATAGGCAGCCAGCAACAGGCAAAGTGGAAGCACATGGCAGAGGCTGGGGAGCTGCAATTGCTGAACGCAGCACCGCAGACAGAAGTTAATTGAGTCTGGAGACTCAGGCAAAGACAACTGCTTTCCCAGGAGGCAGCTGTAACAATATTTCTTCATCCTTTAATTGCTTCAAGCATCCAGGTTGGTCTCCCCAAGGTAGTTGCCCCTCTTCTACTTCCTAGCCTGCAAGTCTATAAAACACGGGTACCTCCAATCTCATAAAGTTGACACAGTCTGAGTCAAACCCTGTGCACCTGCCCCTTCTAGCCAGGCTTTACCTCCTGATAACAGTTTCAGATGCACGAGGCTTTTGAGGGTCACTGCAAATTCAAACCACTGCTGGTGCCCAAGGTGAAGGTAGATAAAAACTCAAAAAGCATTAGAGGCTGGTGAGGTACAGGACTGAGGAATGCTTTTACATTGCTGGCGGGACTGGTAACTGGTACAAACATTATGAAAATCAGTATAGAGATTCATCAAAAAACTGAAAATAGATACTATGTTTAGCCCAGCCATACCTTTTCTGGTTATTTTTCAGAAGAATTTAAAGCATCAAATAACAGATATGCATGCATACAAAGCAATGCACATAGCAAAAGTAATAATTGCTAAATCGTGGAAGACGCCAAAATATCTATCAATGGACAAATGGATAAAAGAATTTTATATATATATATATAGAGAGAGAATTATATATATATATATATATATATATATATATATATATATATATATATATATAATATATATATATATATTATATATATATATATATATATATATATATATATATATATATATGAAATCTACTTTGCCAAAAAGATAGGTAGATTTGAGTCACTTGTAGGAAAATAGATATTATTTGATATCATTATGCCTAGAGACATGAAAAGACTCAGAGAAGGTTAAATACCACATGCTTTCTCCAATATGAGAAACCCAGAGTTAGATAAGTGATAAGTAATGTAATCAAATGGATGAGATGTTGGGGGACAGGGAAGACAAGTGGGGTGGTAGGAGGATGAGAAGAGGAGATGGAAAGGGAAAGAAAATTTGATGCACACAGTTCTCAAGTTTAATGTAACCATTGTGTATTATAAATTCACACTAATAAAAAAAATTCAAAAAAATGGTGGATATTGTTTCAATCTGGAATGTCCCCTAAAAGTCTCATGTATTTGGGAGCTGTGGAGTATCTATGGAATCATGTACTGTTAAGAGGTGGGTCCTTGCCAGGAGGAGTGAATTTTAGGCCTATGCTGGATTAGGGGTATGGAGAAGATTATGGGCATGTGATACATCACAGGGCATGTGTTCTGAAAGAAGCAGATCACTGGGGCTTCACCTGGAAGGAGTAAAACACTGATGCTTGACCTGGAAGGAGTAAAACACTGAGATTTGACCTGGAAGTGTATGTTGGTTCCATCCTTCTTCCCTCACTCTGCTCACTTGGCTTCTTGTCTGCCAGGCCATGAGATCGTCTTCCAGCTAATTCTCTACTATGTACTATGAACAATGCCAGCCAGCCATGAACACATTGAGACCTTCTGAAACTGTGAGCTAAAATAAATCTTTCCTCCTCTAAGTTGTGGATATCAGGTATTCTGTTCAAGCAACAAATAAGACAGTAGACAAGGTGCCTCTTGTCCAGGGATGATGGTTTTTCTCTGTAGTTCAAGCTGGTGCTGAACTCACTGTGTAGCCCACGCTGGCCTTAAACTCACAGCAATCCTCTTGCCTCAGCCTCTGGAGTGCTGGGATTATAGGTTTGTATCACCACACCCAGCTTATGTGGTGATGGGTAATTAAACCCTGGGCCTAACAATGGCTAGGCAACCACTTAAACTTCTGAGCTACATCCCCAGCTTGCAAAATGCTTTTAGTCTTTCTCTAAGAGTTACCAAGACTTAACAGTTCTACTATTGCTAAAAATTCCAAGTTCAAAGTTTCCTCTGAGACTCGAACTCTTATGAGCTCCTGTGAAAAATCAAAGAAAGTTAAATGCATTCAACATGGCACAGGGTAAATATTCTTATTCTAAAGTGGAGCAATAGAAGGATTGAAAGCAATCAAAGACAAGTTCTAATTCCAGCAGGGAAAGAGTTAAATCCTGTACTTCTGTGTGTCTACCACCTGGGTTGTCAAGACACAAGAGCTCCAAAGGGCATGGGTGGCCACAGGAGCTGACTCTGCCTGTAACCTCCATTTTCTCTCCTTTGGGCTTGCTCCACCCACAGCTTGTGGTTTTTCTCAGTTAATGATCCATGTTCTGTCATCTCTAAATCTCTGGAGTCTCTACTGTCCTGGGGTCCGTTTTCAAATCAAAGTTCTTTGCCTTTCCACCCTTTAACTGGTAAAAGAAGGGATGTTGTTGATACCTGAGAACCCCCGCGCCCCCACCAAGATTTCTTTTTCCCCAAATACTTTACTTTTAAATGCTAAGCTCTTTAACTGCAATGTTCCTTTGTTCTAGACTGCAAGCTTTTCACCCCGTTTTCTTTGCGGTTTTCTCCTGCTTTTCAGTGTAGAGCTGGTTAAAAGCCATGGACACTACCCATGTGACAGCCAGAACATTGGGTTGCCTTGAAATTTCCTACACTATATTAAGTTGTTCACTGCCTTTAATTTCAGTTTCATGCAAACTCTTATAATAGGGACAAAATGTCCACACACTTTTTCCCAGAGGTTAGCTGCCTGGTTTTTAGACCAAGTGCCAATAAAGCCCTTTTTCCCATCAGAAACTTCTTGAGCCCAGACTTTCCAATTTGTAATTGTCCCACCATTCTGTTTTTCTGAGCACTGATCAGAATCTCCCACCATGCTCAGCTCACAACATTCTAAAATTGCTCTAGACAGTAGCTTAGAATATTTTCAGTATCATTCCATAACTGATTCCAAAGGCTTCTAAGTCTCATTGGTAGGCAAAACCACAGCAGTGACCCCAGTTCTCTGGTACTGATTTCTGTCTGAGTTACTTATTCATCTCTGAGACAGAATACCCAGCATCCACAGTTTAATGGAGGAAAGAGTTCTTCAAATTTAACTGTTTCAGAAGTTCTCACATAGTCGATTCATGAGTGGCTGGTGATAGTGAAAATAAATGGTGGTAGCCAATCAGACAAATGCTCTTCATGGTGTGACAGATAGCCAGGCCAGGGTGGAAGGGGAGAGCTAGTATGTATCCTTCCAGGTCATGTTATAGTGATCTGTTTTGTCTAAGTTAAACCTCAATGACCCACTCCACCTAGGTCACCAGCTCAATAATTGACCACATTCCTATCATTCACCACACACCTATAATTCACCATACACCTTGGTCCACCACACACCCATAATCCACCACATTCCCACATCGAAATACATGAGGCACGGGGGGACATTCTAGACCCAAATCATAACATCAAGGTGTACTTTTTTATAATCCTATTTCTAAGTACTTGGCCACTTTTTGATGCTAATTTCTTTAACAACCATATGCTCTCTTATACTTTTCTGCTGCTTCTCAGTGTAGAGCTGGCTAAAAGCCACAAAAAGCATCCATGTGAAATCCTGAACATTAGGTTGCCTTGAAATTTCCTCCGGCAGACTAAGTATTCTGCCACCCTTAATCTCAGTCAAAGTCTCTGGATGGGGAAAAATGCTGACATACTTTTTCCTGGTGTATAACAAGTATAGTTTCTAGACCAATTGATAACTGTCCTCCTTCCCATCTGAAACTTCTTGATCCTGGATTTTATAATCCACACTTATATTTGCATTCTGGTTTTCTGAGCTCTGACCAGAATCTCCCCTTAAGCTCAGCTTAGAGTATTTTAAAGCTTCTCTAGCAAGTATCTTCAACCCTTTCCAAACTCCTCCCCTGAAGCAGTTCCGAAGGCTTGTAAACCACATTGCTAGGTAAAGTCACAGCTATTTTCCCACTTCTCCGTTACCAATTTCTACCTTAGTTACTTATTTGTTGTCGACAGAGAATACCCAACATCCGAAAGAGGAATGCTTTACTTTTGCTTACAGTTTCAGAAGGTCTCATTCAGTCCATTCATCTATGGCTGGCGATGGTGGAAAGACATGACAGAGGTCTAGTTGGAGAAAAGCTCTTCATGGCATGGCTGGCAGAAAGTCAAGTGACTTCCAGCTCCCGTCCCAGTAACCCACCCATCTTGGGTCAAGTTCCAGTCTTCTGTCCCAACAAGGCCCCATTTCTTAACAGCACATAGACCTATAGGTATCCCACTACATTCAAGGTGAGGAGATGGGGAATGATGGGGTAGGAAGCTTTTGGGAACATGTCAGATCCAGCCCATAACAACGTGTCAGGCTGACGAGCTGTCCCAGGTCCCTGGAAAGGGTCAGCGGCAGCCAGCAGTTGCAGACCAGGGCAAATCCAGAGTGAAGAACCACGAGAATTAATAGCAGGTGGCAACTCAGGACTCCAGAAATGAGTCTGCAGGTAGTGCGAATGCAAACATGCTGCAGGCTTCCCCTTGGAAAGACCCTGCTGCAGTTCAGCAGGCTAGCTCTGGAGAAGCAGCTTCTAGCAGTCATACTAGGAAATGACATAGGCAGGAGCCATTTTGAAAAAGAGGGCACATTCAGACTGTTGTGGATAACAAAAGCCATGCATAGACTACATACCAGAAATTTTGGAGACACTTTTAATCAGCGCTTAGGAAAGAACTGGCACAAGAGACAGCTATAGAGAAAAGAGAATGACCTCAGGACATAATGACAGCAGGTCTGGCCTTGTGGAGGGGAAACCAGGACAGTTGGGAGAGCTTTGGTGAGGAGATGGGGAATGAGCAAGAACCTTGGAGGCCACTGTTAAGTTTTCCTCACTTCTGTGACAGAAAGTAGTGACGTGAAGTTGTAGGCAGTGAAGGATACAGGGACTTTCCCAAAATGGAGAATTTACTAGACGAGATAGAAAGTCTACAGAAATAGCAGCTGGCTATAACTTGTGATATCCCATAGCTGACCACTCCCCAATAACACTGATGGATAAATGTTAGGTAGTTCAAATGTGAAAGATTTTGAGGGGGTAGTACTCCCAAAGGCTGCTTAAGGGTGGATTTTAGTGGCTACTTAGAGGATGGGGAAACATAGCAACCAACCTTAACAAGCAAGCTGCTTAGCATGGGACAAACCCTTGCCTAGCTCATAAATAAAAGCCCCTTGATAGAGAACCACAGGGGAAAATCACATTTCCAGGTCCTCCTCTGGCTAGCAGAAGCTTGGTTCCCTGCCTTCCTCTTCTTTATTTTCAGCTAGGACACAGACTGAAGTCCCTTAGCAATAGATCTATGTGAAGACAAGCATAGGGCACATGCAGAAATGCTTGACTTTCCAGAAACTAATGTCCTGACATAGCAGAACAAATAGGAAAGGAAATCAAAAACCAAGAGGACCAGTTGGTATATAGAGCAGTCAGTTGAAACAACATACTTAAATAAATGTAAGTAATAATTAGAGAGCTTACAGAAGAATTCACTAAAAATAACAGTTCTAATTAAAACAAAGTATACCGAGTTTATATCAATAAGAAATACAAATAAAAATCTGGCTGGGGTAAATAAGTCAATGTAAGATATGAAGGAACATTTCAATAGAGAAGTGGAAAGTCTGAAAACAAAATCTAGCTGAAATTCAGGATCTGAAAAATTTAGTTGAAAGTAGGAGAAGCTGGCTCAGTGTTGTAAGCACTGAACTTGAGACTTTGAAGACAATTTTTATGAATTAAAGTCCATATTCAGGCATGACACAAAAACAAGAAGTGAGTGAGGCAGCTGGATATTACACCCAGTGGATGACTCATGGAGAGCCAACCTCAGAACTGTGGGTGTGGGATAGAGAGCAGAAGACGCCACACAAGTTACAACGAATTCATTCACTGAAACCATGACAGAAAAATTCCTGAATGTAGGAAAAGAAATTAATATTCAGGCACAAGAAGCTTATATAACTGGAAATAACCTTGAGAGCAACCTTGACCTAAACATAACCTTTTCACAACATATCCTAATCAAAATCTCAGAAACTCAATACGAATAGAGAATATTAAATATTAAAAGAGAAAAACAGACATCATTTTACTAAGGTAAGCCCATCTGAATTACTGCAGATTTCTCACTGCAAATTTTAAAGGCCAGGAGAGCTTGGAACAAAATCTTTCAAGCTTTAAAAAAAAGTTTCAACCCATACTGTAGTATCCAGCAAAATTTTCCCTGGAAATTGAAGGAGAAGTAAAACTTTTATGAAGAAACTCTGGAGAAATTTATGACTGTAGAATTTCTTACAGCCGATATCACTGACTGCCCATAATTGAAGAAGTTGTTCCTCTGTTTTTCTATTGCCTGTACATGAGTGGAAGTGTGATCGTATTTTAGACTGATTCTCTTGCAATATCACATAATTGGCGCCTTATACTTGGAGGCTGTCTTTCCTTCTCCTGTGCCATCAGGCTGGGATGATCAGGTCCTGGAGATATTGTTTCCTTTGATGTTAGTAAATGGTGACCAAGTTTAATCAACCTGCATTCACTTTTTATCTGAGATACTTCTAAAGAAAAAAAAATTCACTATAAATTCTTTGATTCCTAAGGTAGAGCTTGTAAATCGAAGGAGGATATAGTTGATTCTGTTTTAATTTGTAATTTGTCAAAATGATAATGGACAACTTTTCCAGTATTATGAAATTAGCTTTAATTTTTTTGGTATCAACTCACTGCAATTAATGAACAGTTCTTAAACCTTAATCATTGCACCTCAGGGCAGTGGGAATTTCTACAGATTGTAACCTGTAATAATATCCTTGCTCTCAGGCTCAATAAAATACCTCCAGTTCGTCTTGCACATTTACTGTGCCAGGTGCAGAATTAGTCATTTGCTAACTCTAAATCATGTATTATAAATAATGGTAACTAAATTTGCATATTGCAGTATATGTAATGATATTGCTGATGAGTCATTGTATCTTTCCATGGCAAAGTTTAAGAACTTAATGTATCTTGAGTCTATTCTTTCAATTTTTTTACCAGATCTTTCAATTTTTATCTATATTTTTCCTCTTACAATGAAAATTCTGGTATTCATTGGAGTAACATAATTACTTCTTGCACTATTTGATATTATATACCTAATAATCTGAGATTAGGAGAACCAATATAACCACCGAAAAAACAACATGAAACCATTTTACATCTTAGTACAACTCCTGTTCCCCATAGACTACATGTCATTAGTGTTAAATCACTGTTTTGTGTCACTTCAACCACCCAATTAGTTGTGTAGCCAATTAGACACACAGGTTCACTTGTTTCATCTTGCTTTAGATTTTAACACTATTTTCTTTTTTTCCTAATAGGGTAGTTTTGTGTGTCCAAAGTTAAACATTAAACATTACTCTGCTTTTTTTCCTCTCTTCCCCCTGCAGTTACAGAACTCTATTTGATAATATTTTTCTACTTAAAAATATCAGCAACTACACACCTCCCACTTTCCTTGAATAAATAGTAGTGTAACTTAGTTTTTCTCACTTGCCTTTTGTAGTTAATATGTCCCCCAGATAATAGCAGCTTGCACAGACATGCTTCTTGTCTTGCAGTGACCTGAAGGGCAAGTGTATCGACTCGTACATGACCAGTCCTTTCCCTATAAACATGCAGGCAGTTTCCAGTTTTCTGATTGCAATACTCTTCAATTTATGGTGTGCTACGTATATCTTTTCATAATTTCTTTTTGGCTATGGAAACTCCAGGATAGTTTCCTTCAGGTGGAATTTCAGGCTGAAAAGTGCAGGTGTTAGAAATCTCCATAGGTGTTGCCAATAGCACCTCTGCGGGATTTGTAAAAATTCTCAGGCCCACTTGGCATACCATGAGAAAAGTGTCTGTGTTTCATAGCACACCAAAGGGGCCTCCTGCCAACTCTGCGCACCCGTGCCCATCTGGAAGTCGTGGTATCTCATATATTTTAGTAACCCGTATATTTTTCAAGTGGACTCATTAAAAAATATAGTTGGTAGCTGGAATGAAGCTGAGGTCAGAAGAAGACCAAAAAATCACAGGACTTCTGAGAATATCAGATTTGGAGACAGAAAAGGATCCTAACCAGAACAACTTATGGCAATAGCAACATCAGAATTGAAGATTTTAATGTTTTATAGTTTCTTCTCTCCCTACTCTAAATAAAACTTCAGATTCCCTTTCTGTAGGGAGCATTTTTTTCCTTTTCTTTTATATTTGGTGAATTTGTTTCGAACGATATTTTTTAAACACATGGAAATGTAGTTATCAGAGCAAATTATTTTGCAAAGAGGTGAATGAGACAAGACAAACACCCAGTATCTGAAACGTGCCTGCTGTTTCGTCTGTGAGATGTGAAGAGGATTCCTCAGTTTCTCGTCTGAGGAGATCTGTCTTTTCCTTCTGTCTTGACTGAGCTAACCAAGAAACAAAAACATTGTCTTGTTGACAAGACAAAAACATGCAACGAGATGGCTGGAGCCCTTCATGAACCAGCAGAGGTTCTTTGGGTAGAAATGCTACAGAGTGGCTTGATTGTCCCGAAATAATTTCCAACTACACGTTTCCCCTAGCGATCCCAGTGCTGTTCCCCTGTTGTGGTTATAAGCCTGTGGGTTTGCTCTTCCCACAGGCACAGGTGGATAGGCGGAAACTTTCTCTGTGTGTATAACACTTCTCTCTGCTCAGCACAAGTCCAAACTCCACTTAGAATTCAAAGTTCTTATCCCCGAGAGTCACCTCTGCTCTTATAAACTTCCTCACACCGTCTGAAGGTCTACCTGGGCCTTTAAGTCCCCGAATAAACAAAGCAGCGCAGAAGAGGGGAGCTGCCTGGGAAGGGAGCCTGGAGAACAAGGCCCCGGGAGTGGGCTTGATTAGGAACACAAGGCCGCCACTTGTTTTCCTCATTTCTTTTCCTTGGGTCTAAAACCAATTTAACTTCGTAAACTTGAGACAAATACATGGTCTGACCATTACTGTCCTCATGTGTGAAATGTAGGGAATAATCCTTGCCCTGCTCTCTCATGGAATAGTTGTTGAGAGAAAAATACATGGATGTATGATAAAACAGAACAAGGAGTGAATCACCATGAAGACCTTCGGTCTCTAATTTAAATATCTGTATTAAATTTCTTTTTGAAAATATACAGTTGCATACTGAAGTTCATACAGGACATTTTCCAGTTAATACCATAGGACATAGGATGTGCTTTCCAGTGAAAACGATTTTCAAATTTAAGTTCTGATATAAAAAAACCTGTTTAACCTGAACTGTGCTTAGAAATACCACGAATACATTCACAGTAGTTATGA
This sequence comes from Ctenodactylus gundi, assembly GCA_004027205.1. NCBI lineage: Eukaryota > Metazoa > Chordata > Mammalia > Rodentia > Ctenodactylidae > Ctenodactylus > Ctenodactylus gundi. The sequence goes on from PVKB01004787.1 coordinate 26,688, forward strand.
CACATACTGTCTACATACAGGTGTGCGTCTGTGTGCACATATATACAGCAAAATAGATGATCTATATATAAAAACAGAAGAGAACAGTGTTAAACTAGTAGGTGCTAGAAATTGAATTTCGATGAATCAAAATTATTCAAAATGACTTTTTAAAAAAACCCTGATTATAGGTACTTGAAGAAAAGTGGATTTAAATAGAGGAAGTGCAAGACATCGATGCTGTACCCAGAGATTCCGGAGGAGATTTGGGAGCACTTAAAAGCATTTCAGAAATTCACATCACACAGTTATAATTAACATTATTTGATTCCAGGGCTTTCTCCATAGATGCAAAAGCCATTAATATTAGTTTTCATTCATGCTGTGCTGAACGAACAGCCAAGATGAGAGAGGGAGCTTATTTCCAAACGTACTGAGGAGAGATGGAAGAAAGAAAAAGGCTTAAAAATGATCATGTAGGTTATCCCATCTATTGAGGAGCCAGTGCAAACTAGATAATTGAATGCTTATAAACTCCATAGCTACTACTACTCCTCTTTGCTTTCTTGGTTTTGTTTATGGTGGAGTTATTCACCACATGGTAATATATGTGTTAAAAATGAACATATACATGAATATGAGTCCCCTCTGACTCAAGGAAGATAAATTCCTAGAATCATAGCACATGTTTGAAATTGTGGGTAGAACCAAACTCTATGCATGATATATTTTTTTCCTATACACAAGTAACACATTTTAATGTATAAATTAGGCAAGGGAGAGATTAGTAATAATAAAACAATTAAAATATTACATTATGATAGAAGCACCAATCTCATCCTTGTGCTTTGGGGCCATCGTTAAGCAAAATGCAGGGTTACCTGAGAACAAGCACAGTGATACTGCAACTGCTAGTATAATGATGGAGATCACTATGAAAGGAACCATGGGAGGGTAGGTATACAATGTGGAAACTCTGGAACAGCAAGCGGTCGACACCCCAGGCAGAGCAGGAAGATTGCATCACTGCTCAGAACAGCGTGCAAGGTAGGACTGGTGAATATTTCTGGGGTTTGCCATTCAATATTTTCAAGTCACATTGATTATGGCAGCTGAGTGAAAAGTCAAACTCCATTATCAGGGGAGAACCACTCTATTCCTCCTTCAAAGCTTTTAATATTTGAACACACATCTGACATGCAACTGGCACCCTGAATGACAAACAAAAAATTACCAGACATTTCCCTTGAATGCCCTCTCAGTTGTCACCTCCTGCCCTTGGACGTTCACTGTCTGGACTTCCAACACTGATTTTAGAATTGGTTTTGAATATTATATAATCATGTTATATGTATTTTCTTGTGTTTGATTTCTTCTGCTATACATATGTGACAGTCTATGCAGTTGCTGTATGCTCACTCTTTGTACTGTGGAAATACACCCTCTTTAATGAAATATTGTCTCTTATTTTAAAATTTAACTATTTATATATGGGAGCATGAAGATACACACATGATTCTATATGTTGTCTTTGTGTATTTTCCCAGGAGATGGCTTATATGTTCACTTTATTATGGGCGCCTGTCATCACGAAAAGAGCAGAACTTCGACTTTTGGTTGGTTTTCAATTCATTTCCCTTTCATTCTGTGTACTAGTACTGCATTTTTATTTTAGCCCTGCCTGTCTCCAAGGTTATGAAGATGCATTGCTCTGCTTCCCGTGGAGGCTGGCTCACTGGCTTATTTATTTATACATTTATTTATTTTTTATCAAAGACAATCACCTGGAATTGATTTTTATGCATGTCGTTAAGCCGAAGGAAAAGGCTCATATTTTTGCATACTGGAACATGTATTCATTGTATGCTGCTGAATTAACAAATTGTCACAAATTTCACGGCAAAACCAGCGCAGATGTATTATAATTATCTAGGTTAGAAGCCTGACACAAGAGCCACGTGGATAAGCTGTGGCGGGCAGGGCGCTGTGGCACGCAGGGCTCTCTGGGCGGCCCTGCTTCCTTCCTTTCCCAGCTGTGTCACGTCTTGCCTGGCGGCTGTGTTTTTGTAGTGGCCCCAGAGTGCCCAGGTCTCCGCACCACTGCTCCGTCACGCACCTCCTGACCCTGATCTCTTTTTCAAGACTGCTGTGATTATATTAGGACCATCCAGATAATCCAAAATATTCTGTATATTTTAAGGCCAGATGATTAGCAACTTTAATTTCTAATTTCATCTGCCCTATTCATCTTCCTTTGTATGGTAACATAAGATATTCACAGGTTCTAGGACTTGGGGCACAGGGAAGCCTCTTCCTGCCTGTCACCCGAGCCAGGTGGGCGGTACTTTTGCCACTGCACTGAAGCAGCATTTTTGTCCTAAAACGAGCTTACACTCCTTTTTAGAACCTTTTTTCGTACTGATGGTCAATCTACATTTTTGCATTAAAAATGTATTGTGATAATTTAACAAACGCATTTTGTAGTTAAGCTTTTCAACTTAATTTTCAAAATTCCTTTGGCACTTTTGGGTTACTTGCCTAACTAACATTTCAAATCAGCTTATCAATTTTGACAAATTGATAATATCCCCAATTGTGAGGGAATTATAAATTCATTGAGGGAGACCTGACATTTTTACAATAACAATTTCCTAATGAATTAACCAGTCATGTTCCTCAATTTAGGAAGACACCATTACAGTCTTCACCACTCTCAATAGTATTTTACATTTTCCGTAGAGAGATGTGGTGGTTTGGATCTGGAGTGTCCCCTGAAGGATTCATGTTCCTGTGGATACAGCGTAGGGTTGTGGGGTGGGGCCTGGCTGGAAGGGGTGGAGGCATGGACTTGACCTGGAGGGGAATGAGCTGCTTCCGCCCTTCCTCCCAGTCTCTCTTCCTCAATGATGTAAGGACCTCTGCTTCTGGAGCTCTGGCGCTGACCCTGCCCTGTCCCAGCCCTGTGATGTGCTCCGTTTTACAGCAGCCCGCCGGTGAATAGACTGAGACCTTCTGAAGCTGTAAGTTACAATAAATCTTTCCTCCCTAAGTTCTGGATGTCAGGAATTGAGTCACAGTGACAAAAATGTAACTAAGACAATTCTTTTAGGCAAATGTATCCAATTAAAAATACTTTTAAAATTAAAAAAATATTCACTGGTTTATCTTCTGAATGTATCTTTATCTTATTCAGTTTAATTCTTTTACTGTTTTCTCAAATAATATTATCTAGGACACCAACAAAAATGTTGACTGGAAATGATCATTGGTCTTTTTATTTCATCCTTAGCCCCAGAATGAAAGCTTTCAATAATTCATCATATTTCGTAAACTAATTTCTATAAGTAATCTTGTAAATGCACGTAATCTGGTATGGTGCATGCTGTCCATGTTTTGTTTTGAGAGAGAGAAAATGAGAATTAAAAGGAATAAGTATCAAATTTTATTATATACTTTCTCTACTTCTATTCTGAGCACCATATCACACTTTTTCTTTGTTGGTTTATTGAGGTGATGTACACTGATTTGTTACCAAACGTTAGGTAAATCCTCCATTCTTGGCAGAAGTCCACTGTGGTCATTGTATGGTTATATTTCTATCTTGATGGTTTCAACTTTCTAATGTTTATTATACACACAGAAATCTATATTAATGAGAAAAACCTCACCTGCAAGTTTTAATTTTCACATTTTTTCCAATATTGGCTCAGCCTGAACATCCCTAACAGGAAAATCTGAATTCTGAATATCACTAAAATCCAAAACTTTTTGAGTGCTAACATTTTGCTCACAATGCTTCAGATTTTGAGGCATGTTGGATTTCAGATTTTCAGGTTAGGGGTGCTACTTTGGTAAAGTCTGTGTAAATATCCCAAAGTATGAAACCCTGAAAAACACTTAGGTTCCAAACATTTCAGGTACATTGACACTCAACTGGCATCAACGCTGTTGGGACATTTTAAATCAGTACGTGACGTTTTACATTTTCTATTATTTGTCTAAGTGCCTTTTCTTGATGTTATTATCTCTGTAACTATTGGGACATATTCATGAATAAGAACACTGAGACAGCAACATCTCCTTTTGTGCGAGGAAGGTTTTGAGTACTTTTTCATATATTTAATAGCCTTATAACTATCCAATTATTCTGCTTTAACTTATGTCAGGTTTGATAAATGTTGCTTCCTGAGAACTTTATACTTCATCTACATTTTTTTGTTAGTATCCATTATGTATCTTTTGCATTTTTGTAGGATTGAGAACAGAATTCCATTAATTTCTGACTTTGATAATTTTTCCCTGGTCAAAGTTGTTATTAACTTTGTTCCTTTTTCCATGAAATTACTTTTGGTTTATATTTATATTCTATCTCAATAGTTTCCAATTTCATTTTTATTATTCAGTTTTATTTTCTTTGAGATTGAGTGGCTGTTTCTTTGTCCAACTTATAATATACGGTAATTTTGTCACTTATTATCAATTTTTTAATCTTTTACTTTCACTGGTATTCGATTTATATGACACTTAATTCGCTATTGCAAATGTTATAGTTCAGTGTTTTTCTTTACTGTATTGTACAGCCATTATCACTAACTCCAAAGTATTTCCATCAGCTTACACTCACAGGAAGTTTCTTGTATTTCCCGTATTTCCTAATCAAACCATGAATGAATTTTCTCTATGAATTTGCCTGTTATGGATATTTCAAATAAACTGAAGCACACATGTGGCTTTTGGTGTCCAGCTTAAATCCCTCAGTGATAATATTTCCAAGACTCATCCATGTAATGGCACGGAACAACTTCGCTTTTCCTCGTCTTGCCTGGACAGAGTTTCACGATATGGGTGTGTCCAATGTGTATGCATGCAGAAACTGGTGAAAACTTGATCGTCTTTGCTTTTGGGCTGTCATGAAAATCTGTCACATGCAGATTTTTGTGTGAATCTTTTAAGTTCTCTTAGGTGTGTGGCCAAGAGTGAAATTTCTAGATCACATGGCAATTCTGCATTTAATTTTTTAAACTGTTAAACTGTTTACAGCAATGGCAGTTCTATTTTCTATTCCCAATAGCGATACGTGAGGATTCTAGTTTCTTCATGTCCTTAATTAGATTTGTTGTCACCTAGTTGGTATTTGTCATTGTGGTTTTGATTTACATATTCATAATGACTAATTATGGTGTGACCATTTTTATGTGCTGACTGGCCATTTGCATTTCTCCTCTGGGGGGAAAATGTTTATTCATATCCTATGCCTATATTTTAACGGGCTAATTTAACATTTTATTATTAAATTGAAAGAGTTTTATGTTTCAAATATGATGATCACACAAATATATACTACACAAGTATCTTCTCCTATGGTACACATTATCTTTTTGCTGTATTGGTAGCCTTTCGCTATTCTTTTTAACCTCAAGCTTTATTTTTATATAATTCAATATCACGAAAGTTTTACATTTTGAGGAAGCTAGTCATATTCTATGGTTCTTCCTCTGCAGCTACTACTGTCACCTAATTCGTAGCCACAAAATGACATATCTTTCCTTTTAAGTATTTCATTTTTCTGTGGTTAAATTTTAGTGTGGTGAAAGGCAAGGATCCACATTTTTTTGTGTGTGAATATCTAGATTTACAGCATTGTGAATTGAAAACACTTTCATTCCCCATCGACTAGTCTTGGTATCCCTGTCAAGACTCAAATGAGCAGGAAGAGAGAGATGGGCTTGTTTCCGAATTTTTGTTCCCTGTCATCAGACTCCATGCATATTCTATCTCAGGGCCACAATATCCTGATGACTGCAGATTCCAGTAAGTTTTGAAATCAGGATGTATACACCTTTTTTGTTCTTTTTGAGTGTTACTTTGGACATTCAAGTCAAAAGTATTGCTTTTCTGTCGAAATTTTATGATTATTTAATTTGCTTCTGAAAGAAAGGCACTTTTAAAGAATCTGTAAGTCAACTTGGGGAGAATTGCTATTTCAATAATATTTGATTGTCCTATCCATGAACTTGAAGTGGCCATTATCTTTTACCTGTCTTTATTTCTTCAATTTTTAAAAGTTTTAATGACAAGTACTGCTTTTGGTTTTAAAATGCATTTGTAAGTGTTTTATTTCTTTCTGGTGCGATTATAATTTTATTTGCAAAGTGTCCATTATTTGCATAGAGAACACAACTAATTTTTGAAAGGGTGTCAGCAGCAAGGTGGTGGAATGGTGAGCTCTTCCTTACCATTCCTCTACAGCAATAATTTTGCAGTTATGCATGAACAAGTGTCCTTGGATAGAAGCTTTGATATCCGGGTAAGAGTTTACAAGACTCTGATGGAGCCTAAGCCCTAAGAGAACCACTTTGAGAATGCAAGCCTATTTCCAAGAGGCAAGTTTGCCTGTAGCAGTCCCAGCTAAGGGCCTCGATATAGCCCTGCTATTCCTGCTACTGACACAGCTATAATCTCATTTGGTCTACGTCTTGCTGCTAAAAAGCATATATTAATAGACCTGGGAAGAGGCACTTTGATCTGTGCTGTAGGTAACAAAACCATCAAATTCGGTCTTGGTTGAAGACAGAAATTGGCTGTGGCCTAGGTCTACCCTCTTCCAGCTGTGGTCTTGGAGCAGCCCTACCTTCCCAGGATCCAAACAAAGAGAAATACATCCATCCATGACCCAGGAAGAACTTGCCAACTTCACTGTGATTGTCGATCCAAAAGCAGCCTTGTGATTTGGCTCTAGGCCCTCTTAGCATTACTTCCTGTTTCAACACAGGGTAGGAAACACAGTCCTGCATGCCTCCAAAGACAGGCCTGACTATGAAGTTCCTTATGTGGACCCAGAAAAGATCCTGTTACCCAGCTCCAAACACTCAATTTCATCTTAGATAAGTACTTCCTGCCTAAGAATCTGCCAGGAGACACACCCATCAATTCATTTGGATAGAGGCCTGCAGATTTGGGTTCTGAAGTACCAGAATGCTTATTACTAGCCCCAGTGTGTCATGGTTCGAAACTAGCTCTGCCTGTCCAGGGAGACAGAAGGAACCGCACCCATTTATATACTTAGTAATAGCCTCATCATCCGTTGATCCAACTTGAAGTCTACCATTGTTCTAGTGTTATCACTACTGACCAAGATCTTGGAGGTGGTCTCATCTACCCACAGTGTTCAGAGAGATCCACACCTGCCTATATAAGTAGACCCATCAAACCTGGTCGGCAGACATAGCAACAACCACATGCCCTTGCTTAAACTTCACTCAGTTGTTTTCACAGAGGAGCTTTCGCCAGCCTAAGAAGATGAGAGGAGAAGGCTGCCCCCTGTGGAAGACTGTTTACCATGAATGAAGGAGATGTTGATTCCTTCAGATGTGCAGGTGCTGCCGCAAAGGATTAGGAACATGATACCTCCAGAAGAAATTAACAAAGATCCAGAACGGACGTCAAAGAACTGAATACTTACAAATTGTCTGACAACGAAAACGATCATTTTCAAGCTCAGTGAGATGCAAGTAAACACAGGTGGATGATCTAACAAAGTCAGAAAAAGAGTGTATGAACAAAATGAGATGGTTAATAAAGAAATAAAGACTAAAAAAGTGTCAAAAAGACACCCAGGAATTGAAGAATATGTGTGATAGAAAAATAGGATTTGTTTATAATTTAACATTGCTACAATAAAAAGTGCATTGCATTAATTCTACTCACATGCCCTCTCTTGTCTCATCTGTCCCCCTTCTTTTATTCTTGCCCTTTCCTACAGGTCGGTCCTTTATGAGAGCCTGCAGCTCTACTAGTATGGCGGCCTCGATGTCCTGCGTTGATTCACATCTATTTTTCATGGTTATTTTCACTTCGGGGAAGAGCCAAAAGTCGCACAGTGCCCGAGTCTGATGAGGACACACAGAGCATGTTTTTACTTAACAAAAATTACCATAAAGGTTTCGAATTAAGTCAGAATACCAAGGCAGCCTTAAAAAGGCATAGAAGATGACTTCCAGAATTGCTTCAGAAAGTGGCAGGAATAATGAGATAAATGCGCTCAAAGTGAGATGGAGTCTTTTGAGGAGACGGGTGGCAATGTGGCTGTGACTGTAATATATTTTTTTTAAATTTAAACATTCGCTGTATATTCCCTTCACACCTCATGTTAACTGAAAGTGTCTACAGAAAGCCCAAACAACAGATTTCAGTATGAAAAAGAAAGAAGCAGTGACTATAAAGACAGGTTATTTGGAGCCAGCCAGCTAAGAAACAACAACAAAGAAGAAAATTAAAAGTAGCAAGAAAGCCTATAGGGCCTATGAGAATCAGCCACTTGTGATTACACATTTTGTGAAAGTCTCAGAAAAAGGAAAGAAAAAAAATGGCAGAAAGCTTATTTTGATAAAAAAAATTGCTGAAAACTTCTCAAATGTTTGGAAGAATATTGCTATCTAGATTTAGGAAGCTCATAGAGTGCCACAGAAGATCCACCCAAAGAAGAATCCAGTATTTGCTTTCTTGCTTCTGCACAAAATACTGTGCGCTCAAAACTGAAGAGAGGAGACATCCACTTGGCTCGGCTCTAGCGCTTTCAGCTCCGGTGTGGCTGGCAGGGATGGAGAAGCATCGTGACCAGAGAGTGTGGTGGCACGAAGCTGCTAGTGCATGCAGCTGGCAAGCAGAGCCGGGACAGTGCCAGGGAGGAAGGGGCCAAAAACCAGACGTGATGCTCAAAGTCAGTCCTCCATGCCTCGCCCAGACCCACCCAGAGGTGGGCTTTACTAATCTCCTTGATGGTTCTCAAGCCATTCAAGCTACAATCCACCATCTTGTCCCAAGTATCCTGACATTTTACAATCAGGTTAACAAAAGTCATGGCAAAGAATTTTGAAAGCAGCCAACGTGACTCATTATCTACAAGGAAAACCCAGTTGGAGTATAGGAAAAATTATCATGAAAAAATCTTGCAGGCTGTGAAGGAATGGGATGGTATGTGCAAATGAAAGACCTGTAGATAATGAATATTACTCCTGGCAAAGCTACCCTTTGGAATTTGAGAATAAAGATATTTTCAGAGGGGATACAACACTATAAGAAATATACAAAAAGTGTAAAACTCATTAATAATGTATACAAAAAAGGTAAAACTCATTGCTAAAGCCAGCATACTCTTAACAATAAATGGTGGCACGTAAACCACTTTCAATGTTAGTAGTAAGTTAAAAGACCAAAGTGATGAGACTAAGTGGGTGCGATGATTTGTCAGTAGATACACAAAATGAACAGATACCTATCTCAATGGCACAAAATGTAGGCAGTACAAGTAGAAAGCTATCATTCAATTGAAGCTTTATCAGCTTCAGACAGACTGTTGAAACTGAAGTTATGTTAACTGAAGTTATGTTATGTTTCAACAGTTGTGTTGAAACTGTTACGTTAACCACAACAGAAAAAAATCAGCATTAGATACCATAAGATAAAGAAATAAAGTCATACCACGGTATAAAAACATTCATAACAATGTCAAAGGCAGGGGAGGAAGAAAGGAACCAAAGAACTGTGAAATTCTGAAAACAACTAATAAAATGGCAACAGCAAGTCACTAATTATAATTACTTTAAATGTAAACTTATTACATTCTTCAATCAGTAGCCAAAAAGTGGCCGAAGTGTTAAAACATAGAACTAAAATCAATAAATGGAAAAAGTCAAGATCTAAGAATATTCTGCCATTAAGAGAAACATTTACTCATGTCATATTAAAGAACAAACAGTGACTGCATAGGTCAATTGACCAATCGATCAATATAGGTAGATAACACGTAGATATTCATCAGGCAAAATGGACTGTTGTTATGTTACCAAAAAGGTCATTATGTAATTATAAAAGTTCTATTTATCTAGAATTTATTAAACACACACACATATGCCCACACATACACACATATAGCACTGGCGCATTTAAATATATAAAGCAAATATTAACAGAACTGACGGGGATAATAGCGGTGCAGGGATAGTGTGGGATTTAAATGCCTAACCTTCAACAATAAACACATCATCCTGATAGAAAATCAATAATGAAAGAGTATACTTATATCGACAGATCAGATGAGGGAACAGATATGCACAGAGAGAGCATCCTATCCAACTAACATAACATTTTTCCATGTTCTCATAAACATTATTCAGAATAAATTATATGTACTACCGCAAAACAAATTTTTATAAATCAAGAGGATTTGGGCTATATCGTGTCTTTTTTAAATATGATGGCAAAAACCTCATAATCAATAATAGGCAGAATATGGAAAAATCACAGATAGAGGATATTTGACAACATACTACAGAATAACCAATGGATCAATTAAGAAATCAAAGGAAAAATGAAAAACAAAAAACAAAAAACAAAAAAACCTTGAGCTAGATGTGGTGCAGGCCTGTAATCCCAGCACCGTGGAAGGCCTGAGGCAGGAGGATCACAAATTTTAAAGTTCATCCTGGGAAATACGCGATTTAGCAAGATCTGTCTCTAAAAAAAGCACGTGCGTGCGCGCGCACACACACACACACCATATCAAATGTATAGGATATGGTGAAAGCACTTCTCAGAGAGAGATTTTTTTTGAGATTTGGTCTTTATAGTCCAGACTGGTCTTGAACTCAGTAGGTAGCTCAGCCAGACCTCGAACTCACAGCAATCCTCTTGCTTTGGTCTCCTGAATGATGAGATTAGAGGCATGTGGCACCATGCCCTGCTTACATGGTCCTGGAGAATTGAACACAGGGCGTTGTACTTGCTAAGAGAGTGCTTTAATCTCGGAGCTATTCCTCTAGCCGTAAGAGAGAAGTTTATAGCTACAAATAATTAGCTCAATGAAAAGGAAATGTATCAAGTAAACAAGCTTATGTCACATATCAAGGAACTAGTAAAAATCTGAAGGAGGAGGAAATAATGAGGATTAGAGCAGAATCCAAAGAAGAGATTAGAAGGACAACTGAAAAAACTAATAGATCTAACATGTTTTCTTGAGATAAGCAAAAATGACAAAACCTTAGACTAATTCTGAAATAAAGGGAGGAGTCAAAAGAGCAAAAGTCAAAGATGAAACAATACAGCAGACAGCGCCAGTATGCAACACATCAGAGGAGAGTGCAATTGCCGTTAACAGTCACATGCCATCAAACTGTCCGACCCAGAGGGAAGAGAGTGAGTTTCTAAAAACCAAATTCACCAAGACTTATTCAAGAATAAGCAAAACATAACGAGTGATAAGGATTAATTTTAACAAAAACTTCCCAGGGAAGATGGAAACAAGAAGGTGGAATTTGTGGAGATGGAAAGGGGGAGTGGAGAGGAGGGGTGACGGGGAGCAAGGGCAGGAAAGGGACCAGAACTCGATGGACGCAGTTTTTATGTATTATGGTCATACACTTAAAATAATTATGGGGAAAATTTACAAAAGAAAAAATATAGAAATCTGGATGAACATCCATGAGGAAGGATAGAACTGGTCCTGCACACACAAAGGTAAATGGAAAACATGACTCTGAAAAGTTTGTAGAAGAAAAACATAGGGCAAAAGCCCAACAGCAGTGAGTCTGGCAAGACTTTAGATGTGAAATGAAAAGAATGGGCAGCAAAGGCAAATATAAATAAGACTTACTATATCAAACTAAGCAGTGCTTAACAGCAAAGAAGCCAAAATAAATAAAAAGGCAAACTCCAGAACGAGAAAAATATTTGCAAACTATATATGGGGTAAGGGATACTCATACAAATATATAAAAGCTAGGATGAAAATAATCTAGTTGAACGAGCAAACAAACTTGTAATGTTATGTGTCCACTTGGTAGCATAAGACGACTAGAAATAAATATCCCCTTCGATCCAGTGACACCCCTCCTGGGAACATATCCAAAAGAGGCCAAAACAACACATAGCAGAGATATACCCATGTTTATAGCGGCACAACCAACAATAGCTAAAATATGGCAGTCACCAAAATACCCATCAACCGACCAATGGATACACAAACTGTGGTATTTATACACAATGGAATACTATGCTATACTTTATAGATTAAAGTCCAACTGCTTGGAGGCTTTTGCAGGCAAATGGAAGAAACTTGAGAACATCATGCTCAGTGAAGTGAGTCAGAAGCAGAAGATGAAACATCGAATGGTCTGATATGAGAGGCCCAGATCACAACTATCTCATGGAACTTAAAATGAAAAACAAAGTGAAACAGGAGTGTAGGGTGGGGAGAGAGGGAAGGGTGAGCAGAGGGAGGGACAAAAGGAAAGTGGGAAAGTCCTTGTCACCTTGAAAAGATAGAATGTGCACAAAATGCTAAACTTCATTGTGAACCTTAAATCTTGCACTTACACATATCAATAAAATGGGGGAAAAAGAATTTCCCAGGTAACTGTTAAACACTATTTTAGGGGTGTTTGTGAAGGTGCTTTGGGAAGAAATTAGCGTGTAAGTAAAGAAGGCTTGCCTTCACCAATGTGGGTAAGCATCTACGTCCTCCGAACAAAAAACTGAGGAGGAAGCAGGCAAGTTCTAGCATCTTCTGGGTCTGAGACATCTATTTTCCTTCCCCTTGGGCCTCACAGCTGCTGGCTGTGCAGCCTTCTGACCCCGAGCCTTACACCACTGCCCTCTTCTACCCACAACCCAAGGTGGTGGCTAGCAGCCACAGCCCACATGGAGGGAGCGACAATACACATGTCATGGTAAGATAAAAATGACTTTGAATAAAACTCTGCTTTCCTGCTTAAATAGCAATTTCAATTTAGATAATTCAATTCACTTTTTAAAAACTTCTATTTCCTCTGCTAATTAAGAATTATTATGTCACCTGGGGTTGCTTGAGATTATATTGAAATAAAATATTTAAGATAGCACTCTGACAGACAAAAGTCAACATATAATTTATTTTAAAATTATAGGAATTAAAACTAAAACAATTAAATTTGCCGTGTTTTATACATCAGAGAATATGTTAATGGGTATCTGGTAATTTAAATTTCCATCAGTACGAGAGTACATCAAATCAAAAATTCAGACCAAACAAAGACACAGCTCAAAGCAGAGCAACGAACTGGGAGAGAGATTTGCCACATGTCTAGCAAACGGGCTTACTCACTTGTGGAACACAGCACATGAAAACTCTAGTTGTTCAGTTAGATGCATTTACTGTGTTCAGAGAGCTGTTTTGGAAAAAATTAATATTTGCAATGTATACTAGTTTCCTTAAAAGACCAAAGAAGGAAATAACAGTAAGGTAATATGCTAAGAAAGGAACACAGTAATAAATAGGGAAAGTTAAAAATTTAAAGAGGAGAGCACAGCTGCTTTTGTTCTGCTTTTTTGATATGTTAATGATATTCTTGATATTAGTAGACCTTTACTTCTCGAATTTCTTTCCGTCTATAGTTTTGGAATATCTCCTGCCAACTGGTAAGTCAACTCTGTTGTCCGAAGTTCATGGGGATTTTCCCAGCGTGATACCAACTCCGACATTTATTTTCCACCTGCCCGTTACCCCGTGTGTTCGTCTGCACATCACTTGGTAATTAAGTCTGGAAACAACATTTTCTACATATATGTGACCTAATGCACTCTTCTTCGCGTAGTACAATGGATTGTGTCTTTTTATTATTGAAGAATGTATAAAGACGACGACTACAGAGGAGAGCACATTGCACATGTGCGTATTCATCCCCAGCTTCAATAATCATCAGCTCAGAGCTGTCCGTGTTTCATTCATGCCTCACTCACCACCGTAACATGATTATTTCAAATGGTTGTTTCTCTCTACCCCGCCTTCTAGTTTTGTCAAATGGTATAGTAGCAATTTTCCTAGTGAACATTATAGTACTTCTGAAATATATTACCTTACTGCTTTCTGTTTCGATATTATGAGGAAACTAATGCTGGTTTTTCTTAGAATAGGTTTTCTACATACACTGGTTTTGTTCACAGAAAAAAATGTTTCAAGCATGTACATGCAGAAATATGTCTAGAAAAGATGGCACTTTATTTTCCAGGATCATAGTGAATCTTTTCCCATGGCTGGAAAGTAACAGTCTGCGCTCACATTTTCTCAATTGTGGTATAAATTTATCATTTGTTTTCAGGTTAAATTCGGTCTATGTATTTTTATAGACTGAATATGAATGTTTAGGTTTTTAAAACTGTAATTTCCTTCATCACATTTGTTTATCAGCAATTCTGCTATTAAAGAAATCGAGTCCTAAATTCTAGGTTCCCATAGCTCGGATCTGATGGCTATGGTTCCATGACATTATGCAGTGTGCTTCTTCTCCAGCTTTCTATTTCCAGCTAAATTGAGAATTACGAGATACAGAGACTTCTCGTTTGGCTTCGTTCGCTGTGGAGAAGGATGGCAGCATGGGCGGTCTGGTGTATTTCACTCAGACAACACGTAGGATGTGAGCATATCAGCAGTCACTACGGACTTCGCCCAAGTCACTGATACTTAGCATCCACTCTGTGGACTGGCAACATTGTCATCATCCCGTGTTAATTCCAAATGCAAATGAATGATTTTCACCCCAGACATGCAAATAAGATTTCCGGAGATGGAGCCAAGATATTTTGTTTTAACAAATTTCCAGGGTGATTATCGTGCACATTAAATTTTGAGGAAAGCTACCTTCAGTCAAGTAATTTATTTTAAGCTCAACATTCTTTTCCTAGAATCGTGAAATTTTCTTCCATAATTTCATGAAACATGTCCTTTAAGGCGTTTTTTTCTGTACTCTGTTTTCTCTTGCACTCCCATAATTCTGAGGTTGTCTCTCTTTGAGTCACCCATCAGCTGTTGGAACCAGTGTTCTTGTGTCTTTTTGGTTTTTGGTCCTCACCGACTTTATGATCCAGTTTACCCACCTTATCTTCAAGAGTTGTTAATTTTCCTTGGAAGTTTTTGAGCTGGTTTTTCATTTTTTAATGTGAATTTTTCATATCCTTGTGTTCAGTTTTCATTCCTTCTATATCTCCAAAGAAATGTTCCTTCATATCTTGCATTACTTTATCTTTTTTTTTCTTTATAATCTTTTAACTTATTATCTACGAGGGTTGTTGATTACATATACTTTGAGTATGTCATATATGTCTTGCTTAAGCTTTTTAGCCATGACACCTGCTTGTTATTTGACTTTTCTGTAGGATCTGCTACTTTAGACCTCTGGTACCAGTTTCTGGGGTGTCAGGCCACTTTGCAGGTGATGTATCGTCTTGTTTTCCATGCATCTATTGCAGTGGATTATACCTCAGATAGTGTCGATGGACCCTGTCTTTCTTATATAGATTCTGTTATCAAACTATTTCTGATCTTGGAGTTTCCTTGAGCTTGTTCAGCTTCTAGATCTTCAGTCTTTAACTTATTCTGCCGTTAATTCTGCGGTTCGTCTTAATGGTCGACTTTTTGTTTTACTCATCTCCACTTTTCAGTGAAATAGGAACGAATGACAGAACTGTATACAGTTTATGGACAAAATATTCCTTGGCCTATAGTGCAAATGAAGATCAATGTCTCTGTCAATATGCACACTTTGAATAAAAATTTACATGTATATTACTATCTATGATTAAAACATATTGACAGAACCAAGTCGTAGGTTTAGTACTGAAACCTTTTTATGCTTAATATTAACACACACAGTTTACAACCTCAATGTATGTAACTAAATAAACCAATATTGACCTATGGAAGTGTTCTATTAATATCAGTATTATATAATAGTCATTAGTAAAATAGAGCTCTATATTGATTATCTATGCTAAGTCAAACCACCAGAGTTATACATCCTGATTAGACTCTACCCACTATTTTCTGTTTAAAGTGTCATGGATATTTGTATCTGCGTTTATACTTGATACCTACTAACTATGCACTTGTGTTAGCCAGATACTGATATATATACCCGGTACCCTCTTAACATTCTGAATGTGATCTGTCCTACTATACAGATTGTTTGGTAACCTACTAGAAGGGTTTTTTTTTTTATAGTACCACCATATTACTGATAATATGTAAATAAAGGTACCTATTTTTCTAGCTAAATGGCATACAATTATTGCATTCCTACCAGTCTATCTATATGGCTGTGTATTATTGATACTTAAAAATTCTGTTAATATGAGTGATTGGAGTAGGGAGAGAGCAGAGTAAGACTAGGGATTAACTTTGGGTGGGGAATAGATAACATAGAAATATTTATATGGAAGAGAAAAGCCTGACCGAGCTCCAAACCCTGTTAGAGGGTAATGGATAAATGAAAGCACTCTGTGCAAGAGTGTTAAGGATTAGAGAGAGTTATGAATGAAATGAAGAAAATACGTCTTTAGAATCTACAGAGTGGGAGAAAAGGGGGTGCACGCAGGGAGGGAGGAGATAAAAGAATGTATAGAATTTTCCAAAAGGGCATAAAGAATTGATGAAGGAAGGGAGAAGGTGAGAAATTGACAAATAACAGGAACCACGAGAGATGAAAGGGAAGAAAGAAAACGGGAAAAACTTCTAATCAATCACAAAAATATGAACATCCACTGTACCTATAGAAAGTTATTGTAGTGAAGCCAAATGCCAAAAAGAAAGGGAAAGATAATACCAAAGAAGAAAAGAAAGAAAGAAAGAAAGAAAGAAAGAAAGAAAGAAAGAAGGAAGGAAGAAATAAAGAAAGGACAATTATCTCCCATCCCCTTTTGTTTTTGCTTGGGAGCTCAGAGCCCCAGCTCCTGCAGTCTGTTTCTCCAGCAGATGGGCCTCTTGTCTCCATGCTGCCACCAGGACGACTCAGAATCCAGTCAGTACCGCAATCCAGGGGTGTTCCCAGTTGTACATGAAGGTGCCCTGCTCCTGGCAGGTCCCAGTGGCACCTAGGGCACATGGGAAATCAGTTCTCCTCTTTGGACTTGGCAGCAGCCACTGGCTGTGTTTCCTGTTCCATAACTCCAACACTGGAACCCCCAGGCCAGCCCTCAGCCCGCAGTCCCAGGCTCTGTCTGCGGCCTTACAGATGAGGCCTTTTCCTGCTTCCACATGGCAGCCAGGATGACTCAGTGATCTGTCCTGCCTTGGCCAAGAGATACTACTGGGACACAGAGTCCCTCAAAATTCCCAAGCACCCTTTAGGCCACCACCCGCACTGCACTCCTCCGGGGCCACTCACTCTGTTTTCAGTCCACTCGCAGGCTCAGCACTCCTGTATTCTGAGGCTGCAGGCCTGCTTCCAGTCTCTCTCTCATTATCCAGGAGCTGACATCCATGGAATACTGATCCTCATGTGTTTTTCTCCTGTCCTTTTGTCACCACTCAAGACCAACAGATTTTCTGCCTTTCTCCATGTTAAATTTTTGAAAGAAATCTTCTGGGGTGTCTTAGTTACTTTTTCGTTGCTGTGACTCAATACCCGACACCCACAAACTTAGGAAAGGAAAGGTTTATTTTAGCTCACAGTTTCAGAAGGTCACAGTCCATTCAGGGGTGGCCGGCAACAATCGAAATACATGGCAGAGAGAGAGGTGGAGGCAGCTTCCCCGGACAAACAGGAAGACAAGCTGAGGCTAATTGAGACTAGTCCCAGTCCTCCAGGAAGGCAGGTGCAGGTTATGTATTCTTTCAGGTCTCCGCCCAGTAACCAGTCCATCCTGCATCCAGGTGTGGCCACTACACACTGTTAATCCTAACTTAACTGCAATGCACCCCTCCAGACCAGACCCCAATCCACCATCACATGGTTCCATAGACAATCCACAACACGGGGTTTTAATTCAAATTGTATCATGTATAGATAAGTAGGTTTCAGCTAAAGACATTTCACTTGTAGAAGACATCTGACAGTATCTGTGGACAGCTTTTGTTGTCATGAGTGGGTGAAATATCCAGAGTGTAGCAGTCAACAACTCTGCTATTGATAAATACCTTACAATGCATTATAAACCACACAGACACATACAGACACACACATACACACACCGTCATCCTTCATAACAAAGTATGATCAAACCTAATCTCACTGTCACGTTTCTGTTTCTTCTACAGGAATTCACCTGTGTAGCCCTTTTATCTTCAGAGAGATTGGTTTAAATAAATCATGTTTTCTATTAAATTAGACGTTCTTATGCAGGCTTTCAAACATGGTTAAGTTAGTCTCAGAATGGTACTATTCATTTTGTGAGGATGAAACGTAAAATTTATACATCCAGATTTTAAGATAACATAATAATAAATAAAACAAATATTTATCTTGCCTTTTGTTTTTGGATTGTCATTAGAAACCAAACAGTAGATGAGGGAAAACATCTCACTACAAAATTATTCTCAGAAATAGATCAAGAAAATGTAATCAAAATATCAACTTTTAGTAATCTCTACTGAATGAACGCACACAAGTGTTAAGCAGTAATGGGTGCGAACATCAAGAAGAATGAAAGTGGACATTGTGTACCTGATCTCCTGAGGAGGGAGTATAACACCACAGTGGATCATTCTGAAGGAGTAAAATCTCAGTCTATCAGACCTCTGTATCTAACTCCCTTGGGAATCTAAAGGACAGCAGAACACATTGACTGTGTTACTCTCTTTTCTATCACTGGGACATACTACCCAACACCCACAACATCAAGGAGGAGAGATTTATTTTGGCTCATAATTTCAGGAGGTGAATTCAGTTCAAGGCTATCTGGCTCTAAGATAGAAACAGCATGGCAGAAGGGCCTGGCAGAGGATAGCTGTTGTCTTATGAGAGCCTAGAAGCAGAGACAAGAGCGAGGAGCTAGGAGCCAAGAACCCATCCTTCCAGGTCACTGTGCCAGGGGCCCATGTTCAACCAGGTCTCGCCTCCTGATGGCACATTCAAACTCAAACTCATGGATGGGTTAATCCCACTGATAAGTACATTCCCCTTTGAACCAATCATCTCTGAAAACCCCACCTCTGAATACAGGAGCTGTCTTAGTTACTTTTTCGTTGCTGTGACTCCATACCGAACACCCACAAATTTAGGAAAGTTTTATTTTAGCTCACAGTTTCAGATGGTCACATCCATTCAGGGGCGGCTGGCAG
Source organism: Ctenodactylus gundi (assembly GCA_004027205.1). Classification (NCBI taxonomy): domain Eukaryota; kingdom Metazoa; phylum Chordata; class Mammalia; order Rodentia; family Ctenodactylidae; genus Ctenodactylus; species Ctenodactylus gundi. Next base: position 45,754 of record PVKB01004787.1, read on the forward strand.
CAATCAAAGTACAGGACAGAGACAGAGGTGGAGGCAGCTTCTCAGGACATCACAACAGGAAGGCAGGCTGAGAGCGGTTGAGACTAGGCCTAGTCCTCCAGGAAGGCAGGTGCAGCTTCTGTATCCTTTCAGGTCTCCGCCCAGTAATTAGTCCCTCCTGCATCCAGGTGTGGCCACTACACACCATTAATCCTAACTTAACTGCAATGCACCCCTCCAGACCAGACCCCAATCCACCAACATCACATGGTTTCATAGACAATCCATATCATCAAAATACATGAGACTTTTGGGGGACACTCCAGATCCTAACCACAACAGGAGCCTTCTGAGGGGCATTTTAGACTGAAATGTAACATTACCTAAACCAGGAATGTGCAATCAGTAACATTCAGCTGATGAAAATTTATAGATCAAACACCCCGTGTTCCTCAAGACATAAATTATATGTAAAAACAAATACAGAAAAAAGGAACAGAAGAAGAAAACTGTGTATGAGGATCAATTTTAAATGTATATTAGGTTAAAAATGGGCAAAGCTAAGTTGTCTAGCAATGTGTACTTAGGTGACAAAATTTCCAACGAATGTAAGAAGGATTACTATGAAATTTAAGATGCATGGAAGGAAGGGGAAAGTGACTACAGTGTGATCATTCCTTCTGGGTTGTCCAGAAATACTTAGGTCATGACCTGGGTGGGGTTACAATAAAGTTTATTAGGACATATGTGTGTTTTTAGTGCTTTTAAAAATTTTATACCAAAAATGCTTATGAAATATTAAAGATAAAGGACAACCAGAAGCATAATATTGTCAATTTCTTGAGTAAAAGACATAGCTATTGTATAAAGATCTATTATAGATTAAGAAGAAAAAGGCCAAAAACCAAAAAAAAAAAAACAAAAACGGGCATGACACACAATCATCCAGGTGCTAGACAAAGATATGAAAAAGGGCTCAACTTCAATCATGTGGGAGAAATTAAACTTATACAATTTCTGTTCCCACACAATTTTAGCTTAGAAAAATTTCTGCAGATTGAAAGCTTCTTCAGGTGACATTCTGGGGAAATTTGTCTTCTCCTACATTACTTTAGAGAATACAACAAATGATGCAATTGCTATAGCAGGAAATTTGATGCTGTCTGTCACAGCCGCACACGCATTGCTCTTTGAACCAGTATTCCCGCCCCTGCACTGCAGAGATGCACACGGCTATTCCCAAAGCTGTGCAGTGAGACGCCATGACAGCAAAAGGCCACCGTCTGCATGGCCTGAGGTGATTTTTTAAATGAACCATACAATATTCACTGAAGGGAAAAACAAATATCTATAAAAGACAATGAGAAAGCCCTTCAAATGCATACTAAAATGGAAGTATTTATAGAACAGCCTCTTAAATAACTTATCTACCAAAGGATAGGAGGAATAGAACTAAAAACTTAGATCTACATTTGTATAAAATGTGAGAAAAACAAACCAAACAAGAATTAAAAAAAAAACTTGTAGAGAATATATTGAGAAAATCATACAAGAAATACTAATTCCCCAAACCTTATGGTTCTGATGTGATACAGAATTTGGAATTCATGTATTTGCAAAAAATGTTAAATTTTATGTCATAAATTTTTTACCACAATAAAGAAAGAAATATTTCTTACCATACACCTTTTGTACCATTCTGATTTTGCAATACAGGAATAAGACACACATAATAAACATACAGAAAAAGCCTTGGACTGATTATTATTTGACTTGTTGATGTAGGCCATTCTCTCTGGGGTGAGATGGCATCTTAGCGTTGTTTTGATTTACATTTCTCTTATGGTTAGAGATGTTGAACATCTTTTCATGTATCTGTTGGCCTTTGCATTTCTTTGTGAGAGAACTGTCTCTACATCAACAAGTCAAATAGTAATCAGTGCTGGCGAGGCTGGGGCTGCCTGGAGAAAGGAACCCTCCTGCACTGCTGGTGGGAATGGAAATTTGTACAACCACTTTGGAAAGCAGTATGGAGATCTCTCAAAAGACTGGAAATAAATATCCCCTTGGATCCAGCGACACCCCTCCTGGGAATATATCCAAAAGAGACCAAAACAACACATAACATAGATATATGTGTACCCATATTCATAGCAGCACAACTAACAATAGCAAAAATACGGAAGGCACCAAAATACCCGTAGATACACAAAACGTGCCATTTATACACAAAGGAATACTATGCATCAATAAAGTCCAATAACGTGGAGGCTTTTGCAGGCAAATAGAAGAAACTAGAGAACCTCATGCTTAGTGAAGTGAGTCAGAAGCAGAAGGTGAAACATCAAATCGTCTCTCTGATATGAGAGACCCAGATCACAGCACCTATGGAACTTAAGACAAAAGACAAAGTGAAAGAGGGGAGTAGGGTGGGGGAGGAGGGAGGGGTGGGTGGGTAGGGGGAGGGACAAAAGGAGAGTGGGAAAGCCCTTGTCACCTTGACAAGATACGATTGTGCACAAAATGCCCAACCTCATTGTAAACCTTGAAGTTTGCACGTATACATATCGATAAAATGTGGGAAAAAAATTCCGGGAAAAAAAGAAAAGAAAAAGTCTTGGAGACTCCATGTCTCCTACCAATATTACCTCATTTCTCTGATCACAACAATATATACTATCTGCATTTTCCAACATTATTTCTTAAGCCCGTTCAGTGAGATTTCCATCAGTATTATTACACCAGGATGCTCTAATAATGTTCTCAAATGACAAGGGTCTTTCTAATCCCACTGATCCATTCCCAGTCTTTGTCTTAATCATCAGTTTTCCGCACAGTGGATCCTTATAATTGTCTAAGAAACACGTGTTTGTCATTTTCCAGGTCCCATACCCCAGGATTAGTCTTTGAGCCTCTGAGCTTTCCTAAAGTCCCATTGCTCCGTTGATATTTTTTCCTGCATTCTTGGCTTTAAATATCTCCTATTGACCAGTGGCATTCAAACTCACACCTAAATTCAGAGCTGCATGGTGAACTTTAAGTCGTTGTCAATTTCTGTCTGCTGTCTCCACTTACACGTTTTATAATGTCTAAATTTTAATAATGTACAAACAAGACCCCTGATTCCTGTCACCCATGAGCCAAACCATCTCCTCCTGCAGAATTATCCATTTCATTAAAGGATGGCTTCACCTTTTCCTCTGGTCAAGTCACAAATCTTGGTGTTACTCCTACTTTCTTTCATACCCAAATCCAGTTCCTCAGCAAACCAGATATAACCAGGTTAGTGAATCTCTGCAGTTAACTTCTCCTGGCTTTTAATCTCTAGTCTGAAAACAATAGGCAGGGGAATTTTTTTAAATGGTATAAATCATGTCACTCTGTCCCAAACTTTCCAATGGCTCTCTGATACCTCAGTAAATGCTGACATCAAGACAGTGGTCAGCGAGGTCCCACGTGGTCCAACCCTTGTGATCTGTACCCTCCTTCTCTGAGTTCTCCTTCCATGAGTCCTGCCCGGCTTCTTTGCCTAGACTAGCCATGCTGCTGTTCCTACAGTCAGGTAGATCTTGTGCCCACAGCTTTATTTATATTTTATGTGCAGATCTCACCTTCTCAGTTAGTGCTCTATTTAAAATGGCAATTTTAAGCATCCTTCTCTGATTTTTTTTTCACAGTCTTTAGTATCGATGTACCACACTATCTGCATTGTTTACTGGTTTGCTTACGTCTCCGTGTAGGGAGGGACGGTTCAGTCTGTTTGTTCACTGTCACATTCTCAGTGCCTAGAATGAGGCCAGGCCCACAGGAGAGAATATTTGATGATTACATGTCTGGTAGGCAACTTAAGCCTTTTGTATTGGTGGTGTTGCTGGTGATGGTAGTAGTGGGGGCAGGGTGTGTGTTTGTGTGTGTGCTGTGTTTTGCCTAGGTCAGCTGAGGCAGGAATTAACCACTTTGGCATTGAACCTCTGGTGATCATGGAATGGATGATTTTTGACATGACTTTTGCCTCACGTGTAATGATGGAGGAGGAAGAAGACATATTTGAGAATGACACCTACCCACCACCCCTGAAAGCTCTCTGAGTAGTAGGAACGGTCTTCAAAAGCTCTCAGCCCAAACTCTCTGCATTCTCTACAGAAGCCGGAGTGTCACCTTATGTTTCTCCCACCTAAATTGAAGCAGATTACGTTAGCACATGATGTTCCTGGGGATTTCAGAGCATTTTACCGTGTATCATATGTGTAAAATATGGTTCTTTGACAGAGCATATAGGAGCAGTCAGGTTGAACCAAATACCACAACTTATTTTAATACATGTTGCTGTTTGTTAAACATTTTTTTTTAAAAAAATCATGTAGTTTAGATTAAAATATGACTGAAAGCAAATCAAGGAAGCTGGGAAAAACTGTTTTAAAACACTCTGGTTACTTAGAATGATAGAAATACATTAGACTAATATATGAGGTCTAAGTAGCATGATAATTTCATAATTTGAATTGTTCAACTTTACTGCAGCCACCGAACAATGACACATAAATTATTTTTGGGTAGAGTTGGATATGGAAAGATACAGCACATCTTCAAAATATACTGGAGAGAAATGAATTAGAAATAGAGGCTAAGGGAAAAAATAGAGCCATGGATGGTTCCTGGTCTGTTATAGACGTTGGTGGCCTGAGTTTGGATTCCTGTGTGAAAGGGATGGGTTCTGTGTTTCTTGTGCCTCATGTAAGAGGGTACACATAAAATTATTCTTAATGGATAATCTGAAAGGGGACTCTAAAAGTTGCATCAGAATCCATTTAGGATACTCAAAATGTATGTAAGTGCTCAAATGTACATTACTGTATTGAAATCAGTCACAAACCATAAACTTGAAGAAACAAAACAAAGAAACAGGCTTTTTTAAAAAATCAGAATTCTCTGCTGTGCTGAAATTATGAATAAATGGTGTTTCAGTTGTGTGGACCGGATTCAGAATACCTGTAGACCTTCAGTCTACATTCTGGTAGTCAGGTCCATTTGGGGAACAGCATCTTCTATGCTGGTTGGTAAAGCACACATCTTAAAGCCAGAGTCTCAGGTAGGGCACTTCGAATCATAAAGGATGGCTGGCAAGCTGCTTCAGTGCAGATTGTCAAGTAGAGGACCATTAGAGCGATGGAGCAGGGGAAGCAGGGGAAGGCAGACACTACTCCAAATACTGAACCAAGCTGTCCGCTGGCGCTTGATGCCGGCACAGCTCCTGTGTCGTGAGGGAGGCAGTAATTTTAAACGGCAACAGTTGCACCTTAGAGGACTGATGTTCTCATGTAAAATGGAACCTGATGTGGCCCCCAAGATCCTGTCCAGAAGAAGTTACCTGACCTGGATCAGATTATGCATGAGAACGAATAAAACTACATTAAGATTTATCTTTCTCTTAGCAGTTGTATATCTTTGTGGATTTTCTGTCTGGTTGGTCTACCTATTTGTGATAGTGGGGTATTTAAGTCCCCTACTATAATTGAATTGGGGCCTATGTGTCTTTTCAGATCTAGTAATTTTTGGTTTACATAATTGGGTGCTCTGGAGTTGGGGGCATATATATTGATAATTGTGATTTCTTCCTGTTCAAATGTTTCTTTAACCAGTATGTAGTGGTCAGATCACAGCCATCTTATGGAACTTAAAATGAAAAAGAAAGTAAAACGTGGGTAAGGTGGGGAGGGAGGGAGGGAGGAAGAGGGACAAAAGGAAAGTGGGGAAAGTCCTTGTCACCCTGACAAGATACGTAGGTGCACAAAATGCTAAACTTCATTATAAACCTTAAATGTTGCACTTATACGTATCAATAAAATGGGGGAAAAATTTATCTTTCTGTTTTGGGAGGTAGTATAATTAATATTATTTATTAAAATTAAAGCAATAACATACAATGTTTTATGATAGGCTATAAAACAAGCCAATGATTATTTCTTGATCTAGATGTTTTGGATAGCTAGAGAATTTTTATTTAATTGCCTATTACATTTTTATTAATGCAAGAAAAGGCAAAATAAAACAAGAACTAAAAGAAAAATACATCAATAATCATAATGAAGTTAATTATCTTAATTTATTAATCAAGAGGCAAGCATTTGCTGTTTGGATAAAATAGCTAAAGATAAAAATCATCTACATAAGGAATATTCTTAAAATAGTCATGAAATGAACTTGAAATAAAAATGAGGAGGGTAGCAATGTTAAAAAAGGAAATAACTTAGTTTAAAAGTAAATCTCCTTCGCAGAAATAAAGAGGAACGCTACATTATAACAACAGCGTACTTGATCCAGAAGCAGGTAGCGACTAGGGGTTTTAGTCATTCACATCATCCGACATTAAAGCACATAGAATAAAAACTGACAAGAAAAAAAAAGAATATGCAGATCTACCAGCATACCAGCAGATTTAAAATACCTCTGGAAGGGATAAAATACCTCTATAACAAGAAAAAGTTACAAAATCCTAAGATTCAAAAACAAGAGTAACATTATTTATAATTTTTCACATATTCAAGCAGTAAAATAACACTAAAAAGACACTCTCGTTGTACTACAAGGCTCACATTTTTGAAAGTTCTGTTTGAAGACCCGTGTCTTCTCACTGGTGAATTTGAATCCTGATGCCTTCTGTGTAACAGGAAGTGAAAGGCACCAGGTGATCGTCTTTCCATTCAGCATCTCTGGTGTGGTAGTTAGAAAAGTGATCCCACCACACACCTTTTGCTCTTTTCCATTGTCTTCGTCTAGTATTAAAACTCCCATGATATAATCATTGAGTAACATATGCATGGTTTGTTTGAAAAGTTTTAAGTTTTTTTTTAAATTATGTTTCCTATTACCAGATACAGATGTATTTTGAAACAACTTATTTAATAACATTAGTCTACAGCCATTTTTTCCTTCCCCTTTTTAAAGATCAGTTACAATGAGATTGGCTATTAGAATTTTTATTGTGTAATTCATTATTGTTAACTTAGGTACCAAGTTGACCAGCAACCCTGTGAAGGCTTGCCCACCTTGCTGATATTTTATGCTCATTAATTAATAGCTCTCCATTTCCCCTTATCTCCATATCCTGGCAACCACTGTCCTAGTCTTTGATGCTGTGACTTTACTTATTGAAATCCTTCCTATAGAGATATCATTCTTATTTACCTTTCTATGACTGGCTTGTTCACTCAACCTAATGTCCTTAAGGTTCATCCGTGTTGTTGCGCATTGGAGAGTTTCCTTCTTCTTAAGGGCTCAGTAATATTCCTTCATAAGTGTATACCACATTCTTTTTACCTATTCACTTGTTCCGTGGATGCTTAGATTTTCCCCACATCGTGGCCATTGTGGGTAGTGAGGGGGGCCCACACCTTTGCAAGATCCTGATTTCAATTCTTTTGAGTAAACACTCAGAAGTCAGGTTGTTGGGTCATATGTTAGTTTTATTTTTAGTTTTTTGAAGAACGTTCATTGTGTTTGTCGTGGCCGTGGCAATTTGCACCCTCACAAGAGTGTGTGGATGTCCCCTTGGCTCAACATCCTGCTCACGGTCGCCTTTGCTAAAAACAGCCATCCTGCCACGTGTCCCGCGACGTCTCCCTTTGGAGTTTGAGCTGCATTTTTCTGATACCTAGGAGCACTGGGAATTTTTCATACTCCTGGTAGCCATTTGCTTATCTTCTTTGGAGAACTCTGTTTAACTCCTTAGGCCATATTTTTAAATTAGGGTTCATTATTTTTGCCATTGAGTTTTAAGAGTCCTTTATATATTTTAGAAGTTAACAACTTCTCAGACATAGTGTTGCAAATATTTTCCCCATGCCTTAGGTTGGTATTTCTCTCTCTTTACTTTGTTTGCTGTGCAGGTGACATTTATTTCAGGGTGGTTCTCCTTGTATCATTTTGGTTTTGCTGCTTGTGCTTGAGGAAATGTGTTTATGGAGATATGCACAGATGTTTTTTGTTTTAGAAACAGAGGGCATAAAGGGGAGCTTTAAAAGGCTTTCTATGAAAATAAATAGTACATTTAAAATATACAGAGACCATATCTAATATTTCTAAAGTAAAATGATTTTAATGAATATACATTTAGGCAGATATGTGTAAAATGGAACCAAATTTGTTTTCAAATTTTAAAGAAGAGATGTCGCACAATCCTCATGGGTCTGCATGCAAATTAAGACTCACTCACAAAATGTAAGCCTCATCCTTCAATAACAGACATGTTTAAATATTTGAAAGGAAACATACTATAAATCATAAAGTCTGGAGAAGTAAAATGAGGTTGTCAAAACTGGTGACATGCACTACAACAATATTTAAAAAGTGTAAAACCTTGAATTTGCTACTAAAACAAGACTAAAATTAAATGTTTTGAACCTCATGAATTTATGTTATTTTAAAAGTAACATATTGATCATAGGATGAACGTCATAATAAAGGTAACTAAAATAAAGGAGAGACCACAAGCAAAAGGGGACGTGGAATGAGAACCTCATTCTTCAGAAATAGTTTAAGAAAATAATTAAGACAATGCTGAGAGAGGAGAAGAGCTAGCAAAAATACAAAGAACTAAAGTGAAAGGAAAAAAGTGACAAGTGCCACAAATCAGTATTTAGGAAGAGTTTTCTGCTGTGCTATTAGAAGAGTGCACCACTTGCAAATCTATAATGATATTAAAGTCATGTATGAATAACTTTGTATTAATAACTTGCCAAATAAAACATCATTTTCTTAAAAATATTTTTGGAGACAAGGTCTTGCTCTGTGGCCTTGGCTGGTCCTGAACTCACTCTATAGCTCAGGCTGGCCTTGAGCTCACAGCAATCCTTCTGTGTCAGGCTCCCAGGTGCTTGGATTAAAGGCGTGCGCCACCACACCCAGCTTATGTGGTGCTGGAGAATTCAACTTAGTAGGACATTGTGCTTGGTAGGCAAGTGCTTTAATTGGTGTGCCATTTCTCCAGCCCTAAAACTTATTATTTTCTAGAGAAACAAATAATGAAGACCTGTAGGACCATATAAGCATTAGATAAACAAGTGTGTGCACTAAGGTGTCTCTACAGCAAATCTGAAATCCACATTCTATCAACTTTTACAAATGTTTTAGAAGATGAGAAAGGGGGGTCGGCTAACAAACTTGTTCCATGAGACTCGTGTAACTTGATTCCAAAATAAGAAAAATAAGAAAAATGAAAATAAAAAGCAATTACAGACAAAAACTCTCTGAGAAACACAGACCACTAAAGGCGAAAACAATAAAACACACCAAAATTAGCAGCATGGTAACATTTACATAAGACAAGTAAGCAGGGGTGATCACAGGGGTTGAAGTTCTCTTACAACCAGAAAATCCACTATAAAAAATATTCTTTTGAACTGATAATATATATCACTAACACAGTAGCAAAACACGGGCACATTTTCATACTTTCAGAGTAAGAATTCAGTCAAGTCAACACATTTACACAGAAAATTATGAATATTTTAGGGAATTTTCTTAAACTGAATGTGGCATCAATTTTCCAGAGATACATAGAAGAAATATATACCTCTGAATTGAGAGAGAACCAATGGCCCGAAGCACTACAACGACAAGCCCAGCTCGGCAATCCAACAGGTTTATTAGGACCGACTTACCAAGCAGTTGGCAGTGTGTGGGCTCAAGCCCTACCAGAACGGCCAAACTCCTGGTGCTGGACTGCTGGTTTCATAGAGCACTCATTAAAACAGAAAAAGCAGGATCAGAGGCAGCGAGGGTCCTTGGGAAAGGCTGTGTGTGCTCCGTTTCCACTCCACCCTTAGCAGGAAGCTCCTCTGGTCTCCGCACGCACTGTCTAGCCCTGGTGGGGTCTGACCTTGCTATTCTGCCACCTGGCACCCTCGTCAGCATCTAGTGGGACCACTGAAAAGCAGAGTTACTCTGGCCAGATGGTGGAGGACAAGTCTCACTAAGGAGAATAGATGAACTGGACCACACTGACTTAATGTATTTCTGAAAAATCCTCTTTCAACACAAAGTCAAGGAGAGGCTCTACTGCTGTTGATTTTTAAGAGAAAAAAAGCCAGCCAAATAACACAGTCAAGACAGCAGGAAGTACTCCAGGAATGACACAGGCATCTCTTTTTCATCCGGGACCACAGAAACGCATGAACTTCGTACAGTGATACACCAGACCCCGTCACCGACCCACCCAAACTGCCCCAGGCTCTCCTCATAGCTCCCCCTTCCGCTGAACCCCAGCCACATTTGCTTGCTGTCAGGTTTTCATGTAGGGGTTTTTAAATGACTGCTCTGGCACCTCTTCTAAGACCTTGGCCCTTGGTGCCTGGCTTCTCAGGCTTTTGCCTTAGTGCAGGTTTATCTCCTCTTCCTTGTTCATTTCCCTCTTTGAGCTTGTCACAGTCTAACTAATGAGTTGGATATTCATTAATTACTTGCATTTAGTTAGTATGTTGGGAAAAGGATTTAAAAAAAAAAACTTGGCCCCTATCACATGCCAAGAGCTTAACACAGCGCCCGAGGTACAAGATATTTTGATTTATCAGTATTTTTCAAATGAGTGAGTTAACTGATGAGAAAATACCTGGAGACATCCACTAGACCCTCTTCTATAGATACAGCAGCTTTCTCTCTGGTTATTTTTGAAAAACATTATCAAAGCGAACTTGTATGGGAATACTGATTCGTTTCACTTGGACAGATCATTTGTTTTGGAAGCTGAGTGTAATGTCATTATTTGGACATAATTTCTTATTACTATCATGAAGTCATTGTGCCATTAAACCTAGACCACAGGACTGAATCTGAGGTATCCAGAGACAATTTTCAATCAAGTGTCTTCAAAATGCAGTGTTCTGTTACCTCAATGAACAGAAGAGTGCTAAAGAACCACAAGTATCTTAAATATCTTGTGTAGGCATATATGTGTATACATATGCATATGCACACATAATGATCTAGACATGTTTTTTAAACAAGCTTCAATATTTCTAAACTTATTACTATTTACATAAGTTTAGACAATAACAAAACATCTAGAAAAATATGTAAATATGGCTACATAATGAAGAAATTGTGTCATAATATGTACTCTAGCATATAGACAATACAGACAATATATTATCTTGATATTAAATATATTATGCCCTTTTCAAACAGCAAAGTAATTTTCCTTGAAAAGCTGCTACTAAAATAATAGTGTCTTGAAATCAAGAAAATAAGGTCACCAAAACTAGAGCTAGATGTCCATTATATGAACTGGCCACCAGGATTTGCTGAACTTAGAAATCCTCAACAGGATGACCCTCTCCAGCGACCCTTTGATAAAAGTGGCGAATCATTAATGCTTGTAAATCAATCATGCCACTTAGCACTAATGAATTAAGAGCCACTTCATGAAGACTGTCCAATTTCTGGCTAATGAAGTAAAGCCAGCTTCACAAGCCCTGCTGAGCAGGACGGCTGTGTCAAATAGTAACCGAAACTTCAGATTTTTCTCCTGTCGTCTTTAATAAGATGACAATCAATGAATTTGGGTCAAACCTAAAGGAAATCTACCTAATGAGATGCTTTGTTCCCTTATGTTTACATTTCCTTCCACTCTCAATGGAATTCTAACTAGAGAAAGGTCAAGGCCTCCCTTCTGCTTTCTTTGATTTTAAGAAACAAAGATATATCAGCAAACAGGGCCACAGGGAGATGCCAGGAGAGGAGGTGCGTGTCCCTGTACAACACGTCTCAGGTGGTGAGAATGCACAAGGACAAATTGGCTCCAACATCTGGGTACTAAGGTGATAGGAAAAATCGTCACTGCCCTTCCTCTCCTTGTCTTGCCCAGACTCAGCAGCTAAGTGGATGCTGTTGGGGACCCACCGTGGGCAAGGAAGGTGGTTATGAACCGTAAGACGCTTGGATGTGAGCTTTGTTTTCAGGACAGTCCCTTCCCATGCCATATCCTATAAAATTTGATATCATACCAAGAAATATTACACATAAGCTTGTTTAAGAATATCATAGTGGGATTAATGAAGAAATGCTTTTAAAAATCTGCTTTGATTAATTCAAAATTCAGCAAATTGTGTACTGAGTATCTGTCTTGAGTATCTGTTCCTTTGTTCCTCTATGAAATGTGAGTCACCTTCTTGATTTGACTGCTGTGGTCTGATTGGTGATTGTGGTATTTCAGTGCAGTACCCCCCCACACACACACGATCACATACATGCACTTAATCTCCAGATTTTGTTTTATAGTGGTCAGTGAATGTGCTGAATACTGAGATGAATAGTTTTAAGCACTATGAAGGTGTTTTAGTTACTTTTTCGTTGCTGTGACTCAATATCCTACACCCACAAATTTAGGAAAGGAAAGGTTTATTTTAGCTCACAGTTTCAGAAGGTCACAGTCCATTCAGCGGTGGCCGGCGGCAATGGAAGTACAAGGCAGAGGCAGAGGTGGAGGCAGCTTCTCAACATCACAAACAGGAAGACAAGCTGAGGCTAGCTGAGACTAGTCCCAGTCCTCCAGGAAGGCAGGTGTGGCTTATGTATCCTTTCAGGTGTCCTCCCAGTAATTAGTCCCTCCTGCATCCAGGTGTGGCCACTACACACTATTAATCCTAACTTAACTGCAATCCACCCCTCCAGATCAGACCCCAATCCACCAACAGCACATGGTTCCATAGACAACCCATACAATTAAAATACATGAGACTTTTGAGGGACACTCCAGAGCCAAACCACAACAGAAGGGCACTGCTTTACCCCTCTGCTCTCTGGAAGAAACCTTGCCAATCCATGTTCTCTGGTTTTCCAAAATGGATTGTATGTCCCCTGCAGCATACTCTCTCCCCTTGGCCTCTTCAGAACAGATAATCTCATCACCGTTAGTACCGCAGGAAGCTTGTAGCCATTGTACTGATTTTAACTTTTAATTATTTTATATGAAAAATAACAGCAGAAAAATTACCAGACTGCAAGAAGGTGGCAGCAAATGGTTAAAAACATTTATTGCAGCCATGGATTCCAGGATTCTCAGCCTTGTGTGATGACATCCTCATTGGCCCCAAGTAGTATCCCTGGACAATGGTCAAGAATTATTTGAATTTGGATTAATTGCATCCTTATTTCTATATGTAAGTGACAAAAGGAGTTTTTTTCTAATCTGAACAGAAATGGAAAAATAAACCCTAACAACTTGAATGTAGACATCTATAAGCAAAAGCTAGAGTAAACTGACGTGTAATATCACTGAAAGCAGCTTGATGGTGATTTGAATGTTTAGGCTTTGAAATCTGAACGGAACTGCATGGGTCTTTGGAGCCACCCCTGGCAAACGATTTCATCTTTCTAAGCTTGAAACCTCCTACTCCTTCTAGTTCGTAGGATCATTATAAAATTAAGTAAAAATAAAGGCTGATTGTAACTCAGTAGTTGCTCAGAGTGCTTGCCTAGCACGCGCAAGGTTCTGGGCTCAGTACCTTCACTATCACATTAAAACTTAGCCAGATGTGGTGACACGTATCTGTAACCCCAGCTCTCAGGAGGTCGAGGCAGGAGGACTGCAAAAGTTCAAAGCCAGACTGAGCTACATAGTATGTTCAGGACCAACCTGGACTACAGAGCAAAAGCGATCTCAAAAAAAAAAAAAGAAAGAAAAAAAGAAAAAAGAAAGAAAGAAGAAAATAAAAAGCATGCATACGGTCATTTAGTATAGTATCTAACATTTAGCAGGACAGAAGTTTAGTACTTACAGTCATGTAATTTACAAATTTCCAGTTCCTTACATCTGAGCTTTATTTTTACTATTTCCCTGAATTTAATAAGCCAATTGTATTAAGCCTCTTCATTTCACATAGATAACAAAACAAACTTTGATTCCTTCCTCCTTATGGAAGATAGGCTTTGTTTGAATCCTGTCTTAGTTATTTTTTTCTGTGATTCACTACTCAACACCCACAAATTAGAGATGGAAATGTTTATTGTAGCTCATAGTTTCAGAAGGTCACAGTCCACTCAACGGTGGCCAGCAGCAATGGAAGTATATGGCAGAGGCCGAGGTGGAGGTCCTCATGGCATTACTAACAGGAAACCAAGTCCCATCAAGTCTGATCTCTCCCCAGAGGAAAAAGATGTAACTATCTTTCCTCTTCCCTCCTCTTCCCACCTTTTATACAGTTCCAGTCTCCAGTTGGACCTCCCCCATCCACGTAGGTGTTCCTCCCTTATTTGCTGGCTCACAAATCACTCACACTCTAATCCAGGCTGGTTCCTAACTCCCTCAAGTTGCTATGTCCCCAATGGTCACGCATCCTCTCATGTGAAAGTAGCAAACCGGACTCTAGATATAGAAAACCAGAGTGAAAAGGCAATACTTGATCCCCTTTAAATGGAATATGCGGAGTTACTAGATTTGAGTGTTCGACATAGTAATCGACATTCCTGAAGCACATGCACAGTATGACGGTATTTGCATTTTTCTTTTATTGTAGTCACTTTTCTGCTCCATAGCTGGTTGACTATACAACAAAATTTTAAAAAAGAACCTTTGACACCAGAAGTAAGCTTAAGGATGAGCTATTACAATGTCTCTTTCTCAAGGAAAAGGTACAGAAATGTCAAGTGCCATAGTTTTATTTCCATAGCGAGTAGAAAATAAACAAAACAGGACAGAGCATCCCTCAAGACAGTGTGGGAGACAAAAAGATAAAAGAAAGCTCACGCTTATTCTGTAGGATCTTAAAGCCTAGAAGGAAAGTGAGACATACGCACAGACAACTGCAAACAGAGGCAGAGGGTTGTCAGGTGCTACCTGAATTTCAATAGGCTGAGACTATCTCAAGCCTGTGCCATCCCGATCACTTCCTTGCTTCCATTAGGAGATTCCTTCTTTTCTTTCTTCAATCATCTCTTAACTCATTTTCAAGTTGTGTAGCACTGAGAAACCCACTAACTCTACCCTCAAGGCCAAGATCCACACATGATCTCCGCCAGCTGAATGTCAAAAATGTCCTATCATTCAGCCATGAACATTACCTCAGAGATGGGAAAATGGAAGCCACAAGTTTCCTACCCAGGACTTTTCCTACTTACAAGGACAGATAGGTTTTCTCATTGTAATTTTGGGTAAGTTAATAAAACAAAATCTTGTAGTTACTTTTGCTACTGAAAAAAAGAGTAATTAAAACTATTCAGTACAAAATATATCAAGTCCAAGAAGCATATTGATATAAATATGGGTTTCTTAAAACATCATGATTACCTGGATCTAGATTAATTTCAATTCTATGTCTACTTTTTCTTTCAGTTCTGTAAGTATATGAATAAACCTAGGTTAAGTTGAGATTTTAATTTATAACTGAGAACAGTGATATTTTAACTTGACATTGAATAGTGGTGACTTTTACATTTGCATATGTATGAGAAAAAGTTAGAGGATGGCAAAAGGGAGGGAGCACGTGGAGACAGAAGAGTGGGGAACTCTTCGGAAAGTCACCAAGCACGCTGTTTGGATGCAGTTAGAGCAGGTGACAGAGGTGAGAGACTGAGCTCAGGAATGCGGGATAGGATTAGATTTTGGAAAGTCCATAATCCCACAGCAAAAGGTCTGAACTTCAAGGAAGACTGGAGACACCAAAGAGTTTAAAGACATGCTTGGAATAAGGACAACTGTTACTTAAAAAGACTATATATATAAAATCCTATATCTATATATAAAATCATATATATATATAATCTTGATATATATGGATATATATCTCTATATAAATATTTATATTTGGATCAATTTATATATGGCTAAATTTATATATGGATATATTTATATGTGGATATATATATATATGGATATATATATATATATATATATATATATATATGGAGGAAATAGTCTCTCCATTTGGTAGAGAAGGCCTCATGACACATGTTATATTAGTGTTTATGTAAAATCTGTCCTTTCTTGCAGGAGAAATAACATCTACTTTGCATAAATTTGTGTTTTACAACTTTTTTGTTGTTTTGTCATTTTTCATTGTTTTTATGTTATTCTTGGCTCCTGGACAATTCAGAATTTTTCATTTCAGAGTCACGTGCGTACATTTGTGTACAGTGATCATTTATAGCAACTAATTTTCTTCCTGGATATCCTCTTCAACTCAGAATTTCTCAATCCCATCATTATTAGTTTAAAGTTGGGAAAAACATTTCACTATTACAAACATGGGTACATTGGAGGCAATCTTGCCTTAATAATAGCTTATATGCTCACGAATTCCTTCAAAAAATTTCATGGCGACTTACCAATTATTTCCTCTTTTAATTATCCAAGCACCATGCTAAAAATTTTTATAAAGCTTCTATGATTTTATAGCTATTTAGGTAACAAGAGTCCAAAGATGCTAAATTATTAAAGACAGAAAGCATATTAAGTATAGAACTCGGCTTTAAATTCCAGTTCTCTGCACTAGGAGGCTTTCTGTAATTTTCACATATCTTTTTTTTTTAAAGAAATTAAGCAATTCTCCTATGAACTATGAAAGACTGCCCTATTTAGCTGTTGAACAACTTTGCTTATGAACATTCATATGTTTGGGGATGAAGTGTGATTATAAATTTTGTTTTGACAAAGAATCTTTGTCCTATAACTTTGCTGGTGAATCTTGAAAGCTAAGACTCACATACTGACGAGTTTATCTTAAATGAGAAAAGACAGCTTTTGTAGGGACTAGTGCAGCTAGCTTAGTCATTAGCTAATAATACAGGAAGTCCAAGCATCCTTCCCTGCAACAGGGAAATAGTACTTATTTGTAAGAGCAGCCTCAGAACAACATTTTTAAAATAATGATGTCTAGACTTAGTTATCAGAATTATCTATACTGCCTTGTAAAAATGCCTGTTTCCCAGGCCTAGCACCAGAAATACTAACTCAGTGTGTAAGGGTAGAATCCTATAATAGGAATGTGGTGCACAAGCCATACTTTGAGATTGCAATGGCTGTTCAGCCATGTTTTCCAAGCAAGCTCTGAGGTTACGGCAGTGCGTTAAGCTTTCTATGAGAGCACAGTGGGGAGCTCTTCTAATCCAGATCTAAATACTAGTGTCTACTGAAAGTTACACAACGAAGCAGAGCTGAGAGCAGAAGTATGTAAAATCACTTCAAAGAGTCTTTATCAACCAGCCAGGTGTGATACTAGGGTTAGTAATTTTTTTTCCACTTTCTACCCCATCTGTTTACATTACTATATGCATTTCTCTACTTGACACATAAAGAGTAACATCCCTCAGGAATCTCATTTTCCTCTTTGGACCAATAATTCTTCCACTGACAACATATAGTCTAGGGATATCCTCAAACTTCTCTTCTACCTTGAAGAAAACCTCAACATTATAAATGACTTTTTAACATTCCAGCGTACTTTCATTCATATGCACAATTATTTTAGGGGGTACTCAGTGGTGTTCTAAAAGCAACTCTGACAGCATATTTATTTTCTTTTTTATATTTCTCCTGAAGACATGTCCTACATATAGAATTACAATTTAGCTAAATCAGTGGATACGGTCGTGCTTTGTCTTGCCAAAAGTTTCTGGTGAGATGAGAAGGATCTGTTCTTTCTTGTTGATGGTTTTCACAGCTGTTAGACAAATCTCTCTGTGCTTATTTCTACTTGGATATCATTCATAGATATTACATCTTCCTTTGTCCCTTTCATTTCCCTTCTCTTCTTGCTTGAAATGTCATCTTTCTTTCTACCCATGCAAGTTCAAGACAATTTATTTCATAAATCTTTCCCAGCCCACAGTGACCTCCTTCTGACTAATTGCTGTTATCTTTATAGACCTAGACCCACCTCCCATGATTCAACACATAATCTTCTGCACAGAAACTGTTCGTGAATAATCATTTCTTCAGCAAATGGATGGATACTTATTCTCATATGGATTACCCCAAGATTTCCACAGCTTGCATCTTAGAGCTCACTGGAAACTGAATGAAAATATCAGATATAAAATAAACACAGATCAGCAACAGTTTGATCTGGCTGACATACTCTTAAGATCCTAACTACTTTGGATTTCTTTCTTTCTTCCCTTCCTTCCTTCCTCCCTCCCTCCCTCCCTCCCTCCCTCCCTTCCTTCCTTCCTTTGTGAAAGCCTAAGTGATTCATTCTTTTGTTACAGTCTTAAGTTCTCTATATTTATGTTTTCAGAAATTTTCTTAAAGTGTCTTAAGACACAGAGTTATTTGCTGGGAGAATAGGAGTCAGACACACTCCAATGGCTGCACTTAAATACATGAAAAGGACATGTTTTTCACCCTTAGGCAAAAAAAAAAAAAATTCTAGTAAGTGGTGGACAAAGTCAGACCCAACTTCCCTTGAAGGTCAGTCTCCTTTGACTAGAAGTGTTGGGTATACCGAATATCCTATGAAGGACTCATTAGAAGATAACAGGATTAAATTCTTTGTCAGCCACATGAAACTGTCATCTGGATGGCTCATCCCAGTCCCAACCAAAGGGGCCAGATTCCTTTATCTTCATGATGACACACAAGTTGCATTCTTAAACTTAATCACTTTCTATGCTCTGTGACAATCAAACAAAGGAAAAAACACATTGCAGAAAACAAGAAAATAGCATTTTAAAATTATTGCTATTGTGGCTGCTATAAAGAAAAACATTTTTTAAAATTTTCACCCTTGTCTTACAAGATTATCAAGATGATTTTCCCATGTGCAGGGTAATGACTTTGATGATGAGCTATTTCCATATGTTATATTGTTTTTCCCAGACAACAACTTTCCGCTGTAGGCAAATTGAGCTATTTTCATATACAGGCAGTGCTTCAGCAATATAGTTAGCAACTTTAATAGGTACTTGAGTCCCCCACTCCCCCAGACCCAGCTCCTCTGAATGAACTCCCTAATCCATATGAAACCTAAGGAAAATCATTACAACTCAAAGTTGAGAAGCTTCTAGAACCTATTATGCACTTGATCATCATATATGACCCACATCGATGTAATCTCTAAATAACCCCCTGACTTTCGTTGGTGGAGAAACCTTCATAAAAGGAACTAAGGGCTCCTGAGTGCATACGGTGTGCTAGTTGCGCAAAGCATTGTATTCGTGATTTTTTTTTTTTGTATCCTCAACTGATGAAATGTTATTGCCATGAACTAAATGAGGAGAGTCTGAGACTCTGAAACTAGATAAAGGGCCCAAAAAAGTACAGCTAATGTTTGCACAGCTAGAATTAAAACATATGCCCATGTGGTTCTGGAGTCTGAAAAAGCCTTATTATGTATGCTTTAAGGCAATGATCTCCAAAATGTGGTCTGTGGAACAGCAACAGTTATCACCCTAAGTGACAGTAATGCAAATTGTCAGGTCCTGCCCAGATATTATGAATCAGAAATTCCACCTTCTAGATGATTCTGTTATGCTTTGAGAGTCAGTAAGCGACATACAACAATCTACTCTGAATTAGGCAGGGTACAGGCCAGTAATTCGAGCACCCTGAGAGACTGAAGCAGAAAGATTTAAGTTAAAGCCTAGGCCGGGCAACTTAGGGATTTATGTAGCAACACCTTGTCTCAAAATAAAAATATAAAAAAGGAAGGGCTGGGATGTTGCTCAGTATGAAGATTCTGGTATTACTCTCCAGTCCACTTCCACACTTGTGCTTTAAATACTATGCTAAATACAAGGTGAATTACAAAAGAATGGGACAGCTTAATTTCCAGATGGAAGAGCTCATAGTTTAGCAGAGTAAAAAGATAGAAGCTGAAAAGCAAGTGGTATAAATAAATAACTATAGGAAATATCATGGCATAATGCAAAAGTCATTATGAAATAACTTATAAAAGGGTAGTAAGGTTGAGATATAGATAAAAACGGTGGTATCTTGCTTCATTTTTTCTTTTTCTCCATAGATCATTCCCTTGGTGGGGTCATTTGCACACCCTGCAAAAATTTCCTGAGGACTCTGTGACCATTGAGAGACTATGACAACCTGACAAGATTGGAGTGCACCTGGTCTGTTGTGCGGAGCTTTGGGTGTGAGTGATTGATTTATGAGCCAGAAAATAAAGCAAAATCCTACCCTGGATGTGGGTGGCCCAACCAGTAGACGGGCAGCTCAAACTAAATAAAAAGAAGAGAAAAAAGATTATTATAGCTTCTTCTTCTGGTAATGCCATAATCTCTAGATTATCGACTTGTTCCGACTTCACATTGCCAAACTTCATCATGTATTTGCTCCCGTCTTCAGTCCTCTATTGCGGCCTTTGGCTGAGGATCCACAGTCAGATTCACACGTCTGCCCTACAGGCTTGGACTCCTGCTATTCTTCTGTCTCACATCTGAGCAGCTACTGGGCTCTCTGACTCCCGCGAACTGCCATTTTGAACTTTCTCTTCTGATTTCTAAGCTATCCTAATAAATCCTCATATGTTTTTTTTCTATTAATTCTGTTTCTCCAAGAACCTCCGAACAGCTGCTGAGTCAGCATAGCAGGAACCAGTGACCATGGACTACACAGCAACCAACACATGGCAGTGTAAGCATGGGGAAGAAACGCCAAGTGGGAGCAGGGCACCGGGGTGGAGGTCATGCCGGTCCCATGGTAGAAGCAGACTTCTCTGACAAGCTAACTTTTATGCTAAGGATAAACCATGAAAACTATCCAGACACGTGAGAGCCAGGTAAGAGTATTCTAGGCAGAGGGGACAGCATAGTGATTAAGAGAGTAGAAAGTCAGAGTGGTACAGGTGAACTGACAGAGGTAGAGATATTATTTTCTTGCACTGGAATACAGTACTCAATATCCTAGCCACGACTTCAAGGAGGGGAGAGCTGAATTTAGCTCAGTTTCAGGGTACTCGGTCCATGGTCACCTAGGTCCCAGGGAGAAACTGGCAGAAGAGCATGAAAGGCCAGAGATGCCTAGTTCATGGTGGCAGGGATGCAGAAAGGGGGAGAGTGCCAGAGAAGGGAAGGGGAACTCATCAGACACAATTCCCGTGGTCAGGCCTCCAGGATGCATCACCCAGACACCCTGGAGCGTCGTTTCCTAATTACTTGATGTTTCTTAATCTAGCCAAGTTGACATGACATAATTAAGAGTCACAACAGGCAAGGTCCAAGTACTCTTGGCCTCACTGGTCTTAGTAAGCACTGAGATTTTATTCTAAGCGCCAAGAGAGACTACAGGTGGGTGTTTCAAAGAAGAGAAATACACCCTACTTTCCATTTAAAAATAATTATTCTACTTGCAATGAGGAGTATAGACTACTGCTGGTCAATGAATATTTAGTAAATACACACCAAATAGATTTTTACATAAATGAATAACTACATCTCTGAATTCACGTTGCAGAAAAAGTCAAGGTTTTAGGCCTGTGCTGGCCTCAAGCCACACCCTTCACTTTGCCATATGACTTTCCATCAGTCCTTTCTTGAGACTCAAGCTCCTCAGAGGAGGACAATGAGGCCTTGCAGACCCGCTTCAGCTCCGGAAATAATTCAGTATCTCCTGCCAACCCCACCCCCTGCCAACGCTCTCAGGCTGCCGGCAGCTGAAAGAAAGTGCTGAGTGACTCTGCTCTGTTTATCAGCCTTGGTTTGGCATCTCATGTGCAGCTGGAGCCCTTTCTATAAGATCACTCAGCAGCTATAAGCTGACTAATTTGCATGTTGATTGCGAAGCTGGAAATGTATACACTTTTCATTCTTATTCTTGGCCCAAATGCTTCTTGCTGGCAGTAGATCTGACGACGGGGCGTTGACACCATGCGCTAGTTATTGTCTGACACGCCATTGATAGGAGTGGGCTCAGAAAGATGCACAATTTGATAATCAGACCCCATCTGCGGAGTAATCATGAGTTGTGTTATAGAGAAAATGTAAGTAAATGATGAAGATGCAACTGTCTTATTTTCGACTTCCCTTACCCTAGCAAAGATGGTGTAAAGCGATTTTGAGATGCAAAACAACTTTGTAATTTTTTTCAATATAATGAGCGTTTCTTAGTTCTTTTGCATTTATCTAAGTACAGCAAGTGACAAGCAATAAAACAAAGTGCTCTCGCGTGCATGATCTCATTTGCAAGTGCATTGTATTAGAGCAGCAAAGTAAGATGTGTTTGGTGAAGATATTTGAACAAAGAGAACGCATGTGACCTTGAAAGAAAATATTCTTCAAGTGTACCCCACTCTCTCTCCCAAGATGAGGCAGGGGCCAAGGCAAGCTCCTTTGTCAGAATACTTGGGTTCAGATAGTGTTTTTACCTTCCAGATAATGTCCTGGTTTACTTCTATTCAAAGCCAACCATAAGAGTCCTGAAGTTCTCAATCTAAGCATTAACCTCCTCTTTTATCTTTTGCTTATTTTTTTATATATATTATATATATATTTTTTTCCATTCATAAATGTATTATGATGATTGTTTTTCTCATCAGTATACCTACATGTCTCTCTGTAGGTTGTTAAGAAAAATGTCTTTGTGCACTTGTAAGAACTTCTCAACAGGATAGATTTGGAAAAGTCTATCTTCTCAAGTGTATTATCACAGAAACACTTAAGAGAATCGAGTGAATTCTACAGCTCACAAGGAGGTACATGCCAGGATTTAAAAGAATTTCTCCAATTTTTTGCAGACAGAACTCATAGTGCCCATGGTGAAAATGAAAAATCCTTATGCCTTCCGATTCCAAATTTATTGCTCTTTTTATTGAACAACATAAAGTTGAATAAAGATATTCTTGAATTATCTGATAACTTTTGAGCTCTAGGAAGTCTGTCATATGGAAATGTCAATAACTTTATTAATCTTAGTTTCAGATGGAGCTGGTAGGGCACATTATAAACTAACCATAGCATACATAATCAACCAAAGGTGGAATTTATCCATATTCATAAAATTATATATATATATATATATATATATATCTTAAATTTTTTGTGAGACTGCATCTCAGTCTTAGTCCAAGCTAGTCCTGAACCCACTATCTAACCAAGACTAGCCTCAAACTTATGACAATCTTCCTGCTTCAACCTCCCAAGCAATGCCCTAGCCTCAAAGTTCATATATTCTTAAACTTGGGTCAAGGACAGTATTTACCAAGAAGTTAATGTGGAAAACACACTGCTAAAAAATGAAAAGTAAGAAAAAAAAGAATCAAAAACTGTGAAGAGCCCAGGGGGAAGAACCCTGTGCGAGAAGCACAAGGTAAGCCTGGAAGGTGTAGGCAGCCCCATTGATAAATGAAGGAACAGCAGATTCAAGCATAGGAGAAAACCATATTACATTCAAGCTATAAACCCACTGTAGGGGTTTAGTCCAAAAGTAACTCCTCCTGCGTGGTAGCCCGGCTTTGGAGAGGAAATTCCAGTCAGAGATACTGCAGCACTTGCCTTATCTCAGAGTGCTATAACCAGGAGCCATCTTGAAAGAGAGCTCATTGTCTGGGATTAAACTACTCTGACACTAAGAAGTCATGCTATAGAGGCTGTCAAGGCGCACTGCCACAAAGCCTTAAGAGGCAGATGTGAAAAAATGGAGAGTTAGTTGCAGGTCTGATGAGAAGCTCACGCAGTGGGAAGCTAAGACTATGGAGAGCACAGCGATCAGCACCACTGTCCTTTGTGATGAAGAGTGACACCTGTCACCTATGGTGTACTGAGGATGTCAGGTCCTAGAGCCACGATAGATCGGAGGGTTGGTTGGTTACTGTGCCTATCCCCTTCCAAAGCAGCTCAATGGCTTGTTCTCTTTCCCCATTCTCTAGTACATTTAGATATATTCCTGGGCTTGGATATTTACCATGCCCCCAAGTGCACAGGCATAGGGATGGTAGTGGTGGTGGTTTTGGAATTAGTGGACACCTTGCCTGGCCCACAAACTGAAGCTAATTGCGATTACAAGCAGCTCTGGATGTGCATAAAATAATAAAAGCCTCTGAAATCAATACTGCATCGTGGCAGGCAATACACCATTCACTGGCCCAGGTAGGACAGGCCTCAGCTTACGTACTATAGCAATCTGCTCTGTGAGAACAGAGAGGAATTACAGAGAGCCCAAAGTGGGGCCCTGTTCTCCTTATGTTCCCTGACCTTGGTCCCCAGGCTTAGAGCGTCCAGCAAAAGCTTCCCCATGGCAAGTACCTCAGCTAGGAGAGATTCTCGGTGCTTTTTTTCCCCCACAGTTTTTCTTACTTTTGCCTAATTTTATTTAAAAAAATATTTCAATCGAATGTTTTACTCTTTTCTTTTTTATTCTTGTTTTAATCCTATTTTTGTTATTCCTTGTCCTTCTTTTTAAAAAAATTATTTCATTATTATTACCTTTATTTGTATCTTTTTACTTTACACTATTTTTATTCCTTTCTCATATATTGTGATCGGTGGTATAGTTAATTGTTTATTGTTGTTTTTCTCCTGTTTTTCTGATTGTTTTTGCATCATCATTGCTACTGTGCTTTGTTTTCTCCTGTGAGTGATAATCAGAGATGGAGCTCTACAAAGATGGCTGCATACTGAGAAGATACTCATATAGAAGATGCCCATTGCTACAGATGTTGAAATACCAGCATGAAACAGAAGCATTATAAAAAAGTCACCTGACTTCTGCAAAGGTGCAAAGCCTCACAATTCTTGATTAACTGAATCCAAAGATACTGACATAGGTGAACTTTTAGATAAAGATTTGAAAATATTAATTTTTCAAATAATCAATGACTTCAAAGAGGATACTAATAAATCACTGAGAAAAACCAACAAGCAAAATACAGGGCATGAGAGGACAACTCATTGAAGAGATTTCTAAACAGAACCCATAAATCTTAGAAATAAAAAAGGCCACTAAAAAGTCAAATTTAAAAGCCCAGAAGAAAGATTAACTAGCCAATCTAGAGCAAGTGGAGAAAAAGAAGTCCTGAAGATGAGGTTGAAGAATTATCAAATTGAGACAGCAATGAAGAAAAATAAGAAAAAATTACAAATATAACATATAAGACTTATGGGACATGAGTGAGATCAAGCCTACAAGCAATTAGGTTAGACATGGGAGCTAATGTATAGGCTCAAAGGCATAAAAAAAAGCTTTCTTTGTGAAATAATTTAAAAAGTCTCAAACTGTGAAAGATTTACTAACATTCATGTACAGGAGACACTTAGAAACCCAAATATACATGATTGGAAAAGAATTTCATGCCATCACAGTATGAACTACCAAAAGTTGAGGGAAAAAAATTGAAAGCTATAAGAGAAAAGTATCAAGTCACTTATGAAGATAAATCCAAATGAAATAACAGCTGATTTCTCAGAGAAAATTAAACCCAAAACATCTAAAAAGGGGTTCTTATGCCCCTGGCTTCAAATTAGTACCGGTGTGTGCCCTTGGAAGGACCTGTCCTCTGGGACAGATAAGGGAAGCTCCACCCGCACTCAGCTGGCTCCTTTTAGGGTCTAATGTGCTGCCATCTGGCAGAATTGGAGCTTTGCTCCCCAGGTTCCCTGGGAGAGTGACTAAACTGGTCCCTTGGGTCAAAAGGGTTGGGGACCACAGTTCTTAAGGACAGGAGGACATGGGATGTCACATTTCAAGCCATTAAAGGAAATCACTACCAAAGTACATTACAATGTACAGCAAGCTTACCCTTCACACATGAAGTTGTAAAGCCCCTCCAGGACAAGCATAGACTAACAGATTTTTGACCACAAAACCTGCTCTCCAATTATCAAAGGAATTATATATATATATATATATATATATATATATATATATATATATATGAGTCAGTAAAACAAATACAATCACAGGACCATGGTATATAATTACCTTTACTAAAAGAATAAAAAACTGTTGAGAATTAGGAAGGAACAGAACATGATTAATCTAGTAAACCATCAAACTTCCAGGAAGAATAAGGGGAAAACAAAACAACATGTATCATTCTGATAAAAAAACCCAAGTTAGCACATACATTTTATTAATAAAACTCTTAATATAAATGGTCTGAATTCTCCAACTAAAAGATACAAACTCCCTAATTGCATTTTCAATATTCAACTGAAAGGCTGGAGAATGATATTTCAATGAAATGGAATCTTAAAACTAGCTGGAGTAGTGATAACTCTTATCGTCAGAATAATTGAGAGAGATTCTGAAGGGACAAGCTCATTCCATTGACCACTGATCAGAAGAATAATTGATTGGAAAGATATAGTTTGTAAATATATAGGCACTATATGTCAAATCATTTAATTTTATAAAACAAACACCACAGAACTTAGTTTAGATATTGGCCCCAATACAATAATAATAGTAGTTGACTTCAGTAGATTTTTCCAGACCAAAAAAGAAAAAAAAACCCATCAAAAGAAATATCAGTGTTAAATATCATAATAGATCAGAGAGACTTAACAGACCTCAAAAGAATTTTTCTTTCAATACCCTCAGAATATACATTTTTATTATTAGCACATGGGGCTCACTCCAAAATTAGATAACATTTTAGCATATAAGAAAATATTAAGAAAATGTTGAGAAAATCCTTTCATTGTTATATCAGATCACAACTAGACATCCACAGCAAGGAAAAGTTCATAAAATACACAAACACATGGAGACTGAACAGTACGCTTTTGAGTGAGCAATAGGTCAATGACAAAATAAAAGTTGGGGTGGATTAAATTGTCTGGCATCAAATGAAATGGAAACAATCTACAAGAATGTTTGGGATATAGCAATATCTATTTCAGAAGGAAGATATAGATAAGTGCCTACATTAAAAATGCATTGCAAGTATCCTAATGATTTACTTCATTGCCTTAGAAAAACAGAAATAAAGGTTAATATTGGTAGAGGAAAATAAATGATAAAGATCAGAGCAGAAATATGTAAAAAAAACCTAAGACAATAATATAAAGAGTCAATGTCACAGTTGGTTATTTTAAGATAGAAGCAAGTATAAATATTCCTCAGGCAAAAGAAAGAGAAAGCCCAAATCAATAAAATCAGAGGTTAAAAGAAAGACGTTACCAGAGACATCTCTGAAATCCGGAGGATTTCAAGAAATACTTTGAAATGTGCCAGAAAATGAGAAAATTTAGAAAAAAGAATTTATTTCTAGACACTCCTCATCTTCTAAACCGAACCAAGATGATATAAATGAACTTAATAGATAAGTTATGAAATTGAAGCTTTACAAGAAAGCCTTTCAGAGACAATTCCATGTCCGGATGGATTTGGTGATGCATTACACCTGAATTTTACTAACAACGATGGTCTTCAAACTATTCTACGAAGTTTAAAGAAAAAGAAATACTCTTGATCTTGTTTTATGAGTCCATATTTCCCTGCTACCAGAATCAAATAAGGACACAATAACAAATTTTAAGCCAGTATTTTTTTATAAATACAAATGCAAAAAATCCTCAATAAAATACTTTTAAATCAAATCTAACTTCACATCAAAAACTTTATATATAACCTGATCAAGTTGGCTTTATCCCAGGGATAAAAATTAGCTTCTGATGTGCAAATCAATGAAAGTAATTCATCATATATAAAATCAAGGATAAAAACCACACGATCATCTCAATAGATACAGAAAAATCTTTAATAACATTCAGTATCTCTTCATGATAAATATCCGGAATGAACTTGACATAGAAAAATCATACTCTAGCACAACAAATGCAGTCTATGATAAACTCAAAGCTAACATGCTGTTGAATTTTTAAAAGGGAAAACATAGCCTTTGGCATGAAGAACAAGATGGGTATGTTCATTCCCATTATTTAACAGGGTCATGGAAAGTTTAGCTAGAATAATCATGTAAAATAAAAAATTAAAGTTGATGGCATTTCATACTTTACCTCTTTCCTTAGAAAGGGTTGAGGAAGAAATCAAATAACCTTTGTCCGCAGCTAATATAATTATATATGTAGTCCTATAGAGTCCACCAAGAGTCTCTTAAGACTGATAAAAAATTTAGCAGAGAATACAAAAACTGCTAGATTTTTTAATACACCAATAATGAACTTGCTGAGAAATGAAACATGACAAGAGTTCTATACAAGAGACTTAAAAAAAACAAATAATAAACCAAAAATCTACAAATAAACCTACCCAAGGAGATGAAAAATTTCTACAACAAAAATTATAAAACACTAAAGAAGTTGAAGAAAAGAGAAGATGGAAAGATATTCTATGTTCTTGAGTGGAGAGAATTAATATTGTTATAATGACCACACTATCAAAAATAATCTACTGATTCAACACAATTTCTACCAATATACCAACAACATTTTCAGAACACTAGGAAAAATAATCCTAAAATTCATGTGGAATCATAAAACATTCCAAATAGACAAATAAACACTGAGAAATAACAATGTTAGAGATACCACAATATTTGACTTCAATATGCATTCATACTATAAAGCCTTGTAATAAAAACATAATAGTGGCAAAAACTAGAGATATACACAAATGAAAAGAGAATGCAGGGACCACAAATAAATTCATACATCTATCATCTGATTCTTGACAAATGAACCAAAAGCACACATTTCAGAAAAGACAGACTCTTTAACTGATTGTTCTGGGAAAACCAGACATGAGCTAGTGGAAGTCTGAAACTACTCCCCTATCTTTTATCCTGTACAGAAATCAAGGTAAAATGAATCAAAAATCTTAGTGCAAGATCTACAACTTTAAAACTACCAGAGAAATACATACAGAAAATACTGAGAAAATATTTCAAGTTATTTGTTTAGGTCAGAACTTGGCCAGGAGTCCAATAGCTTAGGAACTGTCTTAGTTACTTTTTCGACTCAATAGCCAACACCCAAAAACTTAGGAAAGGAAAGGTTTATTTTTTAACTCACCGTCTCGAAGTTCACAGTCCATTCAGGGGTGGCTGGCAACAATCGAAGTACACGGCAGAGAGAGAGGTGGAGGCAGCTTTCCCGGACAAACAGGAAGACAAACTGAGGCTAGTTGAGGCTAGTCCCGGTCCTCCAGGAAGGCAGGTGCAGCTTATGTATCCCTTCAGGTCTCCGCCCAGTAACGAGTCCCTCCTGCATCCAGGTGTGGCCACTACACACTGTTAATCCTAACTTAACTGCAATCCACCAGCATCACATGGTTCCATTAAAATACATGAGACTTTTGGGGGATATTCCAGATCCTAACCACAGCATTCCACCCCTGGCCCCCAAAAGACTCAAGTCCTTCTCCCCATGCGAAATGCAGTTAGTCCTTCTCCAAGAGTCACCAAAGTCTTAACAGTTTCAGCACTGCTAAAGAAACTCCAAGTCCATAGTCTCCTCTGAGATGTAAGACAAACTTTTAGCTGTGAGCTCCTGCTCAAACCAAAGAGTTAAGCACTTCCAACATAAAATGGCACAGGGTAAACATTTCCATTCCAAAAGGGATGAATAAGGTAATAAAAGGCAACAGGACCAGTACAATTCCTAAATCAGGCAGGGCAAGGGTTAAATCCTGTAGCTCCATGTCCAGCAACTGGGGCAAACTCCGGTGAGGCATGAACTCCAAGCGGCTTGGGTGGTCCCAACCCTGTGGCATTGCGGCTGACTGCAACCGCCATCTTCTCTCCTTTGGGCTGGATCCACTCATGGCCTGCTGCGTTTCTCAGCTGACAATCCATGCTCCTGGCTTCTCCAAATTTTCGGGCTCTCCAAGGGACCTTAGGCTTCTCCTTCACAACTTCACACATTGCCCTCCCAGGGGCACAGTGCTTGGCCCCCAAGGCCTTCCTCTGGAACCTGGGTGGAAGCCTCCATGAACCCACAACTCTTGGGCTCTGCAGGCCTGTAAAGCCGCGACCGTGTGGATGTCTCCAAGATCCGCCACTGGCTTGAGCAGTAACCTGGCTCCTTTGTGTCACGGTTGCAGTAGCTTCTGAGTGACTGGATTGCTGAACTCTAGGAAGCTGAACTCCAGCAAACACTTACTTCTTCGGTCCTACAGGGAGTCCTGGGGAACTCTTCATAGGATAAGATCTTTTGCCTTTGCACCCTTTAATTGGTAAAGGGTGGGATCTTGCTGATTCCTGAGTCACTGTGAAGGCCTCTTTTTTACAGTCCTGATTCCAACTTCCTGGCTTCTGTTTAATGTTAGTCTCTTGAACAACCACATGCTTTTCCACTCCAGACTGCGAGCTTTTTACATCTGTTCTCTCTGCCATTGTCTCCTGTCCTTCACTATAAAGCTGGCTAAAAGCCGCAAACAGTAGCCATGTAACAGTTTTAACTTAGTCTGTCTTGGAATTTCCTCCACCAGAGTAAGCAATTCACCACCCTTAATCTCAATTTAAGGCAAAGTCTCTGGACAAGGGCAAAATGCCGACAAACTTTATGCCAGAGTGTAGCACACAGGGCTTCCAGGCCACTTCCCAATCCAGTCCTCCTTCCCATCTGAAACTTCTTGAGCCTGGCCTTTCCAATCCACACTTCCATCAACCTTCTGGTCTTCTGAGCTCTGACTAGAATCTCCCCTCAAGCTCAGCTCAGAGCACTCAAAGGCTTCTCCA
Organism: Ctenodactylus gundi; assembly: GCA_004027205.1. NCBI lineage: Eukaryota > Metazoa > Chordata > Mammalia > Rodentia > Ctenodactylidae > Ctenodactylus > Ctenodactylus gundi. The sequence continues at coordinate 76,314 of PVKB01004787.1, forward strand.
GCTTACATCCCCAAACTTTTCCAAATTCCTCTGCAAATTGTTTCCAAAGACTTCTGAGCCACATCCTCAGGTAAAGTACAGCAATGACTCCACCCCTCTGGTATCAATTTCTGTCTTAGTTACTTTTTTGTTGCCCAACAATCGAAGTACATGGCAAAGAGAGGTGGAGGCAGCTTCCCTGGACATCACAAACAGGAAGGCAAGCTGAGGCTAGTTGAGACTCGTCCCAGTCCTCCAGGAAGGCAGGTGCAGCTTGTGTAGCCTTTCAGGTCTCCGCCCAGTAACCAGTCCCTCCTGCATCCAGGTGTGGCCACTACACACCGTTAATCCTAACTTAATTGCAATCCACCCCTCCAGACCAGACCCCAACCCACCAACATCACGTGGTCCTATAGATAATCCACAACATTGAAATACATGAGACTTTTGGGGGACACTTCAGATCCTATCCACAACAGGAACCAATAACAAGAATTGACCAGTGGCCTTGTATCAAATTAAAAGCTTCTGCACAAAACAAACGAACAAACAAAAAACCCCAGCTGAGTAAAGAGCCCATGGAAAGGGAGAAAATCTTTGCCAGTTGACAAAGGATTAATATTTCAAATATACAAAGAACTCAAAATATTTAACAGCAAAAGACAAGTCATCCAATCAATAAGTGGGAAAATGAACTAAACAGATACTTCTCCGAGGAAGAAACTTGAGTGGACAATAAGTACATGAGAACATGCTACAGTATCTTTAGCCACTGAGGAAATATAAATGAAAATTATACTGAGATTCCATCTCATGCTAGTTCAAATGGTTACAGAAATAAAATAAATAACAAAGACTTGCAAGGCTGTGTGGAACCATAAACCTCATACATTGTTGGTGGGAATGTGAACTATTACAGCTACAATGGAGTATGGAAGCTCCTCAGGACACTAAAAATAGAGTTGCCGTATGAGCCATCTATACCACTCATTCCTCACTATAGACCCAATGTAGTTGGCATCAGCATATAGCAGAAATACTTGCTACCCATGTCTATCACTGCACTGTTCACAATTGCCAAATTATGGATTCAGTCTAAATGTTCATTAATGATGAAAGGATAAAAAACTTGGTAGATAGATAGATAGATAGATAGATACAGTTTGGAGTATTATTAAGCCATAAAGAAGAATTAAACTACAGTATTTACAGGAAAATGGAAGGAACTAGAGATTTTTCATATTAAGCAAAATAAACCAGATTTAGAAAGAAAACTATTTCATGTTTTTTCTCATGTAGGGAATCTAGAGAAAAAGAAAAGACATGAAAGTAGGAGGAGAATATCAGGGAAAGGTTGGGGGACCAGAAGGAGAAAAATGACTGTAAAGAGAGTTGTAGTAGGGAGGTGGACACAGTCAAAGTAAGCCATTTGTATGGAAATATCACAAAGAAACCCACCAAAAAGAAAACCACTATACATCTTTATTGGTTAGGGTTCTAACAGAGGCAGAGTTGACAGATTTTATAGAGATATTTGGAGGGCTTATTAAGTTTGAAGAGATGGTACAAATCAGCAGTGTGCACATGGCAGAGAGGTGGAGGGCCCAGTAGCCACTCAGGTTAGCACCGGAATGACACCAGTCCGTGAGACAGCTGGTGCTAGCCTGCTGTAGATGGTTGTCCAAGAAAACATGATGACGACGGGAGACTGATATAAGTCTGCTACTGAGATCTGCAAAGTGAAGACCTGAGCAAGCCAAGAGCAAACCAAAGTCCTACCCATTCAAGGGAAGGCTAGCCCTTTTTTAGGAGGAGACTCTAATAAGTACCTCTCTCCTTCCTTTCCTCAATTCAAGCTTCTAATAAGTTGTCCCTCCCCCACTTTCTGGCCCACTAGTAAACAACTCCTACCTGAAAGCTATTTCCTGATCTTTCCCTAGTTGCAACAGGTTGACACAATTTCTCCAAAGGCCACAACATAGTTCAAGTAATATGTGCTAACAATTTTAATTTAAAAAAGAAAGGGAAGCAAGAGAAACTGAGCTCATAATCGTATGATTCCTGTGTTGGAAGTTCAAGATCAAGCTAAAGGAATTCATTACATTAGTAATCAGAGACATGGTGGCGTCTAGTGTGTGTTTGGGGGGTGGGGTCCACTGAAAAGGCAAACTAATTTCTGAAATAATGATTCGTCCACTGAATATATGCATATGTATGCCTCCGTGAAAATAAAATACATTGCATTAAAAAAATGTAGAAAGTTCTTCAGTCAGCTCACAGTCTAGCAAGTAGATAAGAAATGTTGGAAAATAATTAAACTGTAAGGTAGATTAATTACTGAGAAGTGACAAAGATCAGCCTTTGATATTTTAAACAAATATTGTTATTTAAAAAACCACAGCTCATCCTTTTACCCTTATCCCTTTGACATTGCCAGTACCATTTCTTTAGAATAAATTAGGCCTAACATCTTTCCTGTGACCTCAGGTATCATTTGATCTCCTCAATAGGTGCAGAACAATTATTTATGCATGAAGCAACAGCATCCTTACTCTTAATGCAAATTCTTATCCTTTATCATTCAATTTATGAACAGAAGTTCCAAAGTATGAAAACTGTTGGAATTAACTGGTCTGCTGCTGAGGTGGATTTCTTTTTCAACTTTATATCATATTCTGAGACAACGTAGAGAGCTGATTTGCATAAAATATTGTTTAATGCAATTATCGTAATGTGTTTGAAAACTCAAAAGCAATTCTAATGCTAGTCTCCTCAGGCCATTGCCAAAATTTAGAAATCAGTCATTTTTCAATAACTTTACACCATGATTTAAACTGACCTCACTGGTAAAAAGGACATTTTATTTATTTTTACTGTTTGTAGATAAAGATGTACATTTGGGCAAATGAACAAGTGGGGTTCCACTAAGCACCACGATCTCTAGAATAAACTGAATCTTTTTTTTTTTCCTTTAGGCATAGAGCTAATACTAAACACTTCAGCTAACTTTATGATAAGCCAGTGTTCATCATGAAGGGGCTGAATTTTTGAGTCTCCTAGTCACAGCGATGTTGGACATGAGCTTTTCATTCCTAGTTCTTTCACATTCTGACATTCCAGGAGACTGGTGTTGTTAATATCCATTCCACTTTTCGGAGTGGAAATAATCCAGCTCAAGGCTTGTCAAAGTATGTCATTGTATTTCCTGCACAATCGATGATGAAAATACGGAAAAAGTTGAAAGTTGAAACCCTGTGTGCAGGTGATCATCATCAGCATCTTCGTTAATATCAACTAATTCTGGACAGCAAATAAAATCTCTCTTGAAAAACTGTGAGTATCTGTGAATCTAGAAAGAATACAAAGAAACACACGATCGTGTCAGTGCAAATTGATTGGAAACGCGTGCCTCTAACATTGTGCAGATGAATTGCCGGAGGAACCCTGAACAGACGGGAAGGAAGGTTGTGAGAGGCAGGAGGAAACCCAGCAACAATTCTTTATTTCAGCTGGAGCAACTCCTTTCTATTTCCGTAATGCACTGAGGTTCAAAAGAGACTTTATTTTAAAATAGTTCCACTGCAAAAGTCAAATAATTACAAAAATGTAAGGTTCAGAAGAAATATTGCAGTTCTAAGTTCATCCACTCACAGTCTATATTCTCCTACAAGAAATTATTTTCTTGTATGCAGTCCAAGCCAGCAGGTGGGGACTAAAAAGACAGTCTGTGGGCCAGGAGAGTGAAGGTGAGCTGAGAAAAGAACCTCTTACCCCTTTCAGTGTCCCCAAATGGTTTGTCTCAGTAACAAACAAGTCTTGCCTGGAGTGATAATTGCTTGGTAAAGTAACAATAGAAAAGTGAGGGGGATAATCATGCACAATCTCTCCGGCAGTTTGTCATATTGAAGATACAGCATAATTGATTTACAACTGCACCAAGGGAATACAAAACCATAATCAGCTTTTCTGTAGTGTTTATATCTGCAGTGTAGAAGTCTAATTGCATAATTAATCATTATGAAGTAAACCACACAGATCATAAGTATACATGAAATCAGTAAGATACTGTTACTACATTTTGGGTTAATCACCATTGGCATTTTTGATTCAGTGTGCTACCAAGTCTAGGGCAACCTCAGTTTTGGCCACATGCAATTCAGTTCTAATTGCCGTGCTGTGTGTATCTCAGCTACCCACATAATCCACTAAATATGTCACTTTTCTCCCCACAATCACCTCTAGGAAAACTCAACAGATCACCAGCTCAATTTCTGGTTGATTCGATTCACGTGAGAAGTTATAGGGAAGCTATCTTTGAAATACTCTTGAGTCATGCTCTGGTCTGCACCAGAGTGTTTAGTAGCTTCTAGTTCTCATCAAAGAAATCTAATCCATTCCAAGGTCATGTTCAACCACTGCACTTTGGGCCTCAATTTGCACCCAATAATCACAGCTACATCAGATTACTTGCTTGTCACTGAAACCTCAACCTTTTTTTTTCTCCTCTTAGATTTTATTTTGCTGAATCCTTGTATGTACATTAACATTTCTCTACACAGTAAACATTCTGATACCAGGCATGATTCTGGGCTTATGCATGTTATAAAAATTAAAAGAGCAGATTTACGCTTTTACACAATACAATAAGTTTACTTTTCCCTGTTACTTAAGACAAAACAAAAGAGATAAACAGGTGAAAAATCCAGTGGACATTTTGTCAAGCCAACCCAAGAATCCTGAGCATGGCAGAGAAAGAGGTTGACTCAATATAGGATTGTGCCCTGAGCCATGGCATAAAAAGAGTTCTTTTTGCACTATGTGTCCAGAGTAGATGCTGAGGAGGCCAACAAACGGAAAGTGCCAATGGGCAGAACCAATGCCACAAGCAAGCTTGTTTTCTCTACCCAAGGAAACAAGAGACGGACAAGCTGACTTAACAGAAAACTTAGCTGATGGTAACTCTTCTGTAGCCAACTCCCCTAGAAAAGCTGCAGCCTCACTGACAGCCACAAAGATTAAGTGGGAAGATGCGACTTTTACTCTCACTACATTATAAAAAGAAACACCAACCTCCTCGCTTCTCACCAGGCCAAGTAGGTGTCAGGCCTTTGGCTTACCTGCATCTGCTGATTTTATGGGCTCTTTCAACCAACATAGAAATATGCGTCAGAGTCGGAGAAGTTGTAAAGCAACTTTCTCAGAAGAGAAAGAACAAGATCTTCTCACCAGAGAAGGGGGTTCTAAGTGCTATGTCTTCGTCCTCCAGTCACAGGTCTCTCTTATGAGTTTTTTCCTTTTCCTTATCTCCAGGTGAGCCCTGGAATTGGAGGTCAGTGATTCACCACAACAGCAACATTCACACTACCAGTAGTTTAAGTGGTGATAAGAGACAGTGATAGACAATTCCAGTCTCCCCCTCCTCTTTGTCCCTTTGTGTGAGCAAAATCTGTGAATTTTGCCTGCCGAAAGTTGAGCCAGGAAGTGAGAAGAACGAAGAGGCAGCTGGTCAGTTACTGTTTTAGTCCCTAGCTAATATTAGTTTCCTAATTTAATTCTACCTTGCCCATTTTTCTACTGTATCCTGCCTGCTGTCTACCTCTCCTAGTATTTCTTACTCCAAGAAGACCATTGAATTGCTGTTGGGAGTAGGATCAATCATCAGGTGATCTAACTACTTCCCACTGGATAGGGAAGGAGAAGGACCATCAGAGGGTCCACTGAAGAGAGCCTAACCACTGCTCTCCAGTAGAGAGATTCAGAGATTGACATGCTTGGCTCCCCAGTGAAGGTCATTTGCATTTTTATTGCTTTATTACTTTGGAAATAAAACAAAGACAGACTATTTAAGAGACAAGGTCCAAACAGCAAAGCCAGTGAAAGCACAGGTAAGGGTCTGGTCAGGGAGTAGTTAGGGTGCTCAAGTTCAGATCTTTGACCAGGAGTTCCATGGCTTGGATGGTTCTTGTTGAATTTTGTATCAGCAAGCCTTTTAGCTACATCCTTGATCATACTAGACCGATGTACTTAGAAGCAGCACTCTTCACCAAGGAACAGGCACAGGGCATAAGGTTCCCTTTCAGAGTTAAGTGGTGAAGACCACCTCCAGTTTTGTAATGCCACTGCTGCCAGGGAGTCAATTTGATGCTGAAGGATGACCATGCTCTGAGATGCTGCTTCTAGGCTAGCTGCTAAGTCAATGAAGAGTTTTTGATAATAATAAAGGCAAGAGGCTAGTCCCTCTACCCTGCTACCTATGCCATTGGTGATTCCTAAGCCCATCAGGAGTGGAATGAAGTTAATAGCTCATTTTGCGCTACTGTTTGAGGCCCGAGGAGCCGGCAGAGGCTAGGTAGATGAGAATAGATGTCCCTGTCCAATTTGCTGCTCGGTACTAGCAAGAGTTAATCTCACAGAGAAAGACAGTTCCCTGGTCAGCAAAGCCAATGTTATTTTCAATGTCAAAGAGATGGTTGAGTTTGTTATTTACCTTCTCCCATGTAGACAGTGTCCCTGCTGGAAGGCATCTGTGCATGATTGAAAGGGTCCCATGGGGGACACAGATTACGTTCCTGTGGTTTTCTTCTCTCAGTATATAAAATTTCTCTTAGCAGCCACTAATTCATTGGATGAGGCATTTGTATTCAACAACTGGTGTTCTGACTGGGAAGAACTGGAGCAACCCTCCTGTGGGAATATACACCTAGTGGGTATTTCCTGATAGTAGGCCAAGTTTTAATTTATGAATCCCCTGATGTTTATGGCCGGTTTCCAAGAATATTGCCCTGGCCACCAGCAAGATACAGGATTGAGCACCCTAAGAATGACATGCTCATTGAAAGGCTCTATTGCCAGGGCTTGCTTGCAAAGGGATTCCTTCAATGTGCCTTGATGTTGGCTTGATCCTGGGTCTTTGATACGCAATAGGATATGTGCAACTTAAATAGTATATGAGTAGATATTGGACTCCAAATAGATAGTTTCTTGGATATGACATGGGTGATGTTATTTTGATAAAGCTTGAAGAGATTGACAACCCTCTCTGTAAAGGTCTTTTCAGTCCATTTAATAATTTTGAAATCATATAGATTATTTAGGAACATCATCCGGAAAGGTGGTTCTCCTTCCCCATTGGATTAATTATTCATTACTAAGACAATATTCGACATCCACAGTTAATGGAGGAAAGATTTATTTCGGCTTACAGTTTCAGAAGGTCACAGTCTATACATGAGTTCCTGGCAATGGCAGAAGCACATGGTGAAGCCATAACCAGAGAGCTCTTCATAGCACAGCGGATGGAAAGCCAAGTGCAGGAGGAAGGGTGCAGCCAGCACACTGTACTCTAGGTCAAGCCCCAAACATCTGCCCCTTCCAACAAGGCTCCACTTCCCAACAGTACATGATATTTTACAATATCCAAATACACGAGGCTTTTGGAAGGATAGTTCAGATCCAAACCATAATATTCGTGTTCACCTCCTTATGCAAAAATTTTGCATTTGCCTCCTGAAAGGAAGGCTAAACACTTCCAGAATACAATAACATGGGGTAAATATCAACATTCCAAAAGGGAGAAATAGAAGATAGAAAGCAGTCAGAACAGCACAAGTTCTAGACCCAGCAGAGCACATGTTAAAGCCTGTATTTCTGTGTCTGGCTCCTGAATTAAATGGCGGTGAGATGAGAGATCCAAAGAGCTTAAGTGACCCCACTGTTGTGTTGCCGCAAACTCCATCTCCTCCCCTTTGGGCTGGATCTGCTTATAGCCTATAGCTTTCCTGAAGCAGTCAATCATTCACATTTTGGCTTCTCCAAATTTCTGAGTTCTTCACTGCACCTTCTCTTTTACAGCTTCATGTATTGCCCTCCCAGGGGCACACTGCCTAGCCTCTAGAGCCTTCCTCTGAAATCTGGGTGAAAGTCCCCCAAAACCTTACAATTCTTGCACTCTGCATGCCTGTAAAGTCAGCGCCACATGGATGTCACCAAGGTCTGCTACTGGCCTGGGGAGTAGCCTATTCCCCTTGGACTGTCTCTACTGAAGCCTTTGAGTTCTTAGATGATTTGTTTTTAATAAACGTTTTTCTCTTTGGACCTACAGGATAACCTGGGGTACTAGTCTCAGAACAAGGTCCTTTGTCTTTCCACCTGTTATTTGTAACACACCTTACAAGTATCTTTTTCATAGTCCCAATTGTAAGTACATGGCTTCTTTTTAATGATAATCTCTTAACAACCGCGCCTGCCATTTTATCCTGTTTCTTGGTGTAGACATGGCTTAAAGCTGCAAACAGTGCCCATGTAACAGTGTAAACATCGGGTTGCTTTGACATTTTCTCTACCAGATTAAATATTTCATTATTATTATTCTCAGTTTCAAGCATAGTCTCTGGAAAAAAGCAAAGTATTAATAGACTTTTTGCCACAGTGTAACACATATGTTTTTTCAGGCTAATTGGCAATAAAGTTCTATCTGAAACTTTTTTATTTATTTATTTATTTTGAGATAGAGTCTCACTGTGTAGCCCAGACTGGTCCTGAATTCACTATGGAGCCCAGGCTGGCCTTGGACTCTTAGTAATCCTCCTGCCTCATCCCCCCAACCTCAACCTATCTGAGACTTCTCGAGCCTGGCTTTTATAATCCACCCATCTATCAACATTCTGTCTTTTGAGCTCTGACCAGAATCTCATAGCAAGTTCGGGTCACAGCATCTTAAGTCTTTTCCATCTGGCATTTTTAACTTTCATTCTGGGGGCATTTCTGGGATTCTCAGGGCTGACTCTGAAGTGGAAGATTTATAGTGAATATTAAGTATCAGTATTAGTCACATTAAAGGAGGTGATTGGGGTTCAAACTGCAACTGGAAACCGAGGGTCTAGGTAGCTCTGATCCATGATGGGCAGTTGCAGAAGGCAGATATATATATATATATATATATATATATATATATATATATATATACACACACACACACACACACACACACACACACACACACACACACATAGGATATTTCCCTCCATTTTTTTTCTCTCTTACAACACAGATCCAATTGGAGGATAACATTTTAGTTGAGGGTCCCTCCCATAGGGCAGATCTCTTGGTCTCTTAGTGGGTACATGACCCAAACCTGAGTACAGAAAAAAATAAGGGTCTTTCTGTTAAGGCTGGGATCTGTTTCCAATGTCTCAATAAACATTCCAACAGTGAGTCTGACCAACTATGGAGGCACTGGTTCCCACCTATGGGATAAGAACAACACACAAAAAAGAGGCTGGAGGGAAATAAATGAATGAATAATGAATGTCTCCTGTGTGGTCCAGAGAAACCCCGAGGAGCCTCTTTTTGCTTAGGATTGTCCACACTGACCCATACATAGCTCCCAGGCTCCTCGTCTTCCTTCCCTCCCCCATACCAGCTGCCTAAGCATAGAGGTGAGTGTCCTCATCCTCTTGTGATGTTTTGGCCTTTTTTGATCAGCCATCTCTGACATTTCCTGCTAATTTGTTTATTTATTTATTTTTCAAGGTGTAGAACAACAAGCTTAAAAGAAGATAGAGGAATAAAAACTCCCATCATCTGGGAGGAAGTCCTGAGTGGGTGGCCCTCATACAGCCATTTTAAGGATAAGCCCAGCATGGCCTGAAGACTGCTGGGTAATCTGTCTGTTAGTGGGATTAGCTCATGTTCTACTCATGGGCAGGGCCCAGGTTCCCTTGACTGTCTCCTACAACCTCAGAAATCCCAGATGTCTCCCTTTGGCAAAAATGCCCAGAAACTGTATTTGGAATGCTTAAATTCTTAAGGAGATAACTTGTTTTTGTAAAGAGAATTCATTCTACAATACACACACACACACAGTTTTACAACTTACTTAGTCTATTTGTACTTATCTTTCTCTTTTTATACCACTCAGACAGAAATCTCACCATTCCAAGTCTCGCATCCAAAATACACTCTTTCCATTTAGGCCTCTTCCACAGAAGCATTTCTCCATCTATATCTTCACTGGCCCCCCACCCTCCTTTTTAAAATGTTTACTTCAAGAACAGAGACCAGGGGCTGGTGGGGGTGGGGAGAATTGGGACTCTGCCAGGTGGAGAGCCAAGGAAAAGTGATGTTGTTTAACCTTGGAGAGACTTAGCTATGCTGGTGGTCTGTCCAGACTGCTGGGCAGACAAAAACGTACAATCCTATAGGGATGGCATTCCTAGTCTGTAAATCATTTGTTTCTATTTGAGCACCATGTGGCGGTGGGGCTGGAACCATTTATAACTGTAGGGGGTTCTGGATGTTACCAGGTACTTCTAAATTACTTTTAGATTGATATAAGCCCCCAACTACATTGATCCCAGATGTAGAATTCATGCAGACCATGTTGTGCCTTATGCAGTTTCAGAAGCTAACACAGAATTTCTGGTGTGCAGCACAGTGACATGTCCAAACCGAAAGAGAGACAGGCAGGAACCAATGAGGCATACATGTTGTGTTTTGCCTGCTGAGCTGGGGTTGGGTTGCAGGTATTCCCTAAGCTCTGGACTTCACTCAAAGTGCTGTCATTTACAAAGTGGTTTCCCCCAAAAATGTTTAGAACATATGACTGTTTTTGTCATACCTGCCCCCAAACAGGGTGGGGTGGGCCTCTGACATCATCACTGACATAATCAGTGTGGATCGGGGAAGAGCTTATGCACAGACCACAAGTACAGAAGCTGGACAGGGCAGACCCATGAGGCATCATGACCACCATCATCCAAGTGAAATAGGCTGGCTCATGTGTGGGGACTGGGGCCACCACAGATGCTGGTTTTAGTGGGCCTGCACAGTATCACCTCTGTTGTCACCATCTTTGGGTAGGACAGGCGTGTGCAGGTACCACACCCACCCACGAGCATTCAGGGTGGACCTGTGAACATAGCCATCATCATCACCAGCATGGGGCAGGGCTGACACACACAGAAACCATAACTACCGCAGCTACCAGTGACCACTTGGGTCAGGCCCATATCACATCACCACTGGCATTCTCAGCAAGGGGTGGAGTGGGCATGGCAGGGGAGCACAGCCACCAGCAACCACATAGAGAAGGGTCCTGCTATGTCACTGTCATTGTCAGAAGCAAGCAGCAAGGGGGGCATGCACAGGGACTGCAGCCTCCACAGCCACCAGCAATTGGGCAGAGAGGGACACAGGACATTACCGCGTACATCTCCAGCAAAGAGAACAGCATATGTGTACACAGCCACCTAAGCGGGCACACAGGGATGCACATGCAGTAGACTGTGGCTGGATGGGGCATAACAGGTGCACACGTGTGGCACCGCCACAGCCATGCAGGGCGAGAGAAGTGCTTGTGTGGCATTGCCGCTGCAGGTGACAGAATGCCAAGTGGCTTTGCCACTGAGGCTGGGGACAGACAATCGCTGTAGGCTAGCCAGGAGGTTGCTGCTGTCTGGCCCAGCGAGGGTCTGTCCCTGAGGAGCACAGTAGGGAGGGTCTTCAGAGGAAGGGAGTGTTTTAGCCATGGAAGTTGAGCAATGCTTTTTGTAGCTAGAAGTACACCTGGACAGAAACACTGAAGAGGATGCTGGGTGATCACTGGCCATTTCTTCGGATCATTTTGCCCATTTAATCAAGACGTACTGACTTGACCACTCGGGCCAATGCATACTGACTTGGTTTTAATCTTCTGTAGTTGCTTCAGTTTCCTGGTAAGGGAATCAATTTCTGTCTTTGTCTTTGTGCATACCTCCTGCGTCTCCAGGTTTTTTTTCTCTAGAACAATATAGAAATGTGGGTCTGAGCAGGAGAAGCTGTAAAGTTATTTGAAGAGAGAAACAGAGAGAGAGAGAGAGAGAGAGAGAGAGAGAGAGAGAGAGAGAGAGAGAGAGAGAGAGAGAGAGAGAAGCCTCCCACCGGGAAAAGGAACCTGGGTGGAATGTCTGAGTCTCCACATAGCAGGGCCTTTTTTTCAATAAGGTCTTTGCTTTTCCTCATCTCCACGTGAGCTCTGGGATTGGTGCTGCCATCCCAGGCCTGTGACTTACACAGCATTGAGGGCAATGGTTATTTAAGTAGTGATAAGAGGGTAGTCACGGACAGTTTAAGTCCCCCATGCTTGGCTTTTGTGGGACCAAAACCTGTGAGTTTTGCCTGCCAAAAGTTGAGCCAGGGAGCAGGGAGAACAAAGGAGCTGCTCTTCAGCTGCTGTTTTAGTCTATAGCTACTGACAGTTTTTCCATTTAATTCTACATTGCCCATTTACCTACCTTAGCCTGCCTACCTGTATGCCTTTCCTAACACAGGAATGGGGATTTCCACCCTCCGGCACAGTAATAAGCTGTGTCACCCTATTAGTATCAGAAAAAAGTCTTAGCTGGGGTTGTAGCTCAGTGGTTAAGGCACTTGTCTAGAAAGCATAAGGTCCTGAGTTAATTCCCCAGCACCACATAGACCAGGCGTGGCGCTGTACTTCTGCAATCCCAGCACTCAGGAGGCTGAGGCGGGAGCACCACTATGAGTTCCAGGCCAGCCTGGGCTCCACAGTGAAGTCAGAACCAGCCTACCAGCCTGGATTCTGGATTACAGGGCGAGGGCCTATTTCACAGAGAGAGAGAGAGAGAAAAAGAGAGAGAGAGAGAGGGAGAGAGGGAGACTGAGAGAGAGAGGGAGAGAGAGAGAGAGAGAGAGAGAGAGCCAGAGAGAGAGACAAAGAGATGGAGAACCTGGGCTTCCATTCAAATCTAGCAGTACTGGGCGCATCTCCCCTGCTCTTACTAGGGAGCCACAAGGACTCAGGCTGTCATTCATCAGTAATGAGGCCACGCCTCACTTTCGTGTCAGTGGCTGATACTACCAGAAGTAAGAAGCTGTTCTTGCTTCTCCCAGCTATGGAGGTCCCGCTGGAGGCTTAATGTGGAACCAGAAGTCCCCACTATGCCGGACCATAAACAGCACCTGCTATCACAGCTGTAAATGGAGACTAAAGAGAACCTGGTTTCCTCTTTCCTGGCTGTAATAAGATGATTCTCTGTCCTGTAGCACACACACTTTCCTTGCCAGACCAGTCTTAGAACGTGTCGGCTAAAACAGAAGGCTTAAATACTACCTAGAAACAGAACATTCCCAATATGTTTCAATTGCAATTTGCTCCTAATACCAAAAACGAGGAGCATCTGACGCTGGAAGAGACCTTTGAGAGATCCCAGCAGCAAGATGGCAGCGCTAGTAGACTTCCTGATAAAGCTTACAGATGCCAAAATGCTCTACCAAAACCTTAAGAACACACGTAAAACAAAAGAGAAAAAATATAGTTTCAAAAGAAATAAATATTCAGATGAACCGAATGGAAAATATATGACTTCAAATACAATAGGAAAAGAAATACACTAATGGGTATGCTTCAGAGAAAATGTAAGGGAAAGAGGAAGAACGTGAGCTAAAAAAAAGTAATAGAGACTATTGTAATGGAAGAACCAAAAGGAAATAGACTGAAGAAAAATAAACAGATGTTCTGGGACACACATATCTTTAACAAATAATCGAACTCATGCAACCAGAGTCACAGAAAAATAGAAGTCATAGAATTACATCTCTGACCACAGTGGAATAAAACTATAAATCAATAGTCAAAAGATGACAGTGACACTTGCAAATATATGTAAACTTGAGAACACACCTTAAATAATTTGTTAAGGAAGAAGTTTCAAGAGTAGTTAAAATTATCACTGAACTAAGTGAAAATAAAAATATCATATATGAAAACTCATATGATACACTTAAAGCAAGGAATAGAAGGATTTGGAAAGCAACGGATACACACATTAGAAATGAGGACGATTCTTCCAACAGTCATCTAAGCTCTTATCTCAAGAACTCAGAAAGAGAAGATCAAAACAAAGCTGAAGCAAGCAAATGGAAGGGAAGAATGAAATCCATCGAATAGAATAAAAATAGAGAAAAGTCAATAAAATAAAGAGCTGGATCTTTCAGAAGATTTGTTAAGAATTGATGAACCCCTAAAAAGACTGAAAGAATAAAAGGAATTATCATAGTTTCTTTTTTTCCTAATTTCTTAAAAGAAAAAAATTACCAGTATAAGGAATGTCACAGATAATATCGTGACAGGCTCTACTGATTAAAAAGGATAAGAGAACAATACTATGTATAACTCTACACACATAATTTAGGAGATTCAGGCGAAAAGGCCCATTTTCTTCCAGCTATCACAGCACACTCAGCATACATGAATAAATACTGTAGAGAATTGTAATAGCCCCCAAATTATTAAAGATATTGAATCTATCATTCTAAAACTTCCCACAAAGGAATCTCCAGGCCTAAATTGTGCTGCTGAAGAATTGCACCACACGATTACGTGTAAGTAACTCCAGTTCTACACAATCTATTTCAGAATTAAGAAGAGGAAGAAATATGTTACAATTTCTTTACAAAGGTAGTATCCCTCTTGTATTAAACCCAAAATAGTATAAACAAAGAAAACCACAGAGCAACATTCTTCATGAATATTAACGCAAAAATCTTTAACAGAATATAAGCAAAAACTCAACAGGGTATAAAAAGAATTATGCACCATGACAACATGCCTTTACTCCTTTCTTGCAAGTCTGGTTTAATAAAATAGTACTAATATAATTAATTATATCAATAGATTGCATCTGGGTAACAGGTTAATACAGAAAAATAGTTGGCAAAATCAAAGTAATCGCTTTTAAAACAATTCATAAATGTGGGAAGTAAAAATTTTCTTAACAAAGAGCATCTATAAATTAAAAAGGAACAGCTGCAAAACCCCTACAGCAAATAATACATCTATGTGATAATAATAAAAGACAGAGGTTTTCTTTCTAAGATCAGGAGAAAGCTAAGCTGTCTACTTCTACCACTGTACTTCAGCGTGGTGCTGGAAGTTCAATCAGCATAGCAAGCAAGAATACAAATAAAGGGCATACAGATGAGAAGAAATAAACTCATATTTACAGACACTATTATTTCCACAAAAAACTCAAGAATTCCACGAAAGCACTTGGAGCACGTACATGGAGCTAGCAAGGCCCACATCGACTGCTCAGGTGTGTGCTAAAAATGAGTGCGTGGACATCAAAATTGTAAGTTTAGCAATGTGTGACAGCTCAGAACAAGGGAAAAACTTCGGTGCAAATATAATGAAATGTAAAATTGATATACTGACAGCTAAACACTTTTTTAAAAAGAAATTAAAACGTAGAGACATATTATGTTTATGGGCTAGAAGATTCAATATAGTAAGAAGGCGGTTCTCCTCCAAATTGAGGTATAGACTTAATATAATTCCTAACAAAAATCTCAGCAAGTTTTTCTGTAGATATGGGCAACTTTTCCCCAATATTTATTAGTACATATATATATATATATATATATATATATATATATATATATATATATATATTATTCCTTTCTGATCTGTATGCCCTTTATTTTGTCTTCTTACCTGTTACACTGATTGAACTTCTAGCACTATGCTGAATTAGAGTGGTGCAAGCAGTCTAGCCTTATCCTGATTCTAGAGAGAAAACATTCTCTTTTCATTAATATATATAGAGAGATGAATATAATATATAATGTACAATGGTTACACTGAACTTGAGGATACATATATATATATATATGTGTGTGTGTGTGTGTGTGTGTGTATTATCATGATGCTATTACAATCCCTCCCTCCCCCTGCTCATTGTCCTTCCTGTTCTCTCCACCAACAGGAGCCTAATAACCAGAATATATAACAAAAATAGTCAACTTCTTAAATAATATGAGTAAGAATGCAACAACTCTGGGAGATGTAAAACTATTTTGAAAATAAAAAGTAGGGAAGAAATCAGTTTACCTAATTCACAGACTTTATACTTAGTTTCAGTAATCAAGACTGTATAGTATTATAAAAACCGTAGACTTTAGATCAAAGGAATGGAATAAAATTCAGGAAGAGGTTCACACAAGTATGTCCAGCTGAGTAACACTGGTATAATTAGCAACTTGATAGACAGATGAGAGTAGCTTGATAAATGATGTTTGAAGAGTTGAACATCCACAGGCCTAAGATAAGGAGTATTAGTCTAAACGCTGCATCTTCAAAAATTAATTCAGAATGCTTCATAGACTTACCTGTAAAATATGAATCTCTAAAATTTTTAGGTGGAAACATCAACATTTTAGGCCCTAGTGCTGGGTGCAAAGAGGTTTTAGCTTTGACATGAATAGTATGACAGATTAAAGGCTGCATTTCATTAATATTACATTTTTGACCTGTGAAAGGCTGTTCAAAAATTAAGAGACAAGCTATGGAGTGAACAAAAATGTTTACAAAGCACATAGCAGACAAATGACTGGTACCTACAAATACAAAGACTTTTCTAAGAGCAGCTGAAAAACATTAGGTATGTTGTGACCATTGGAGGGGTCACATCAACTTAATGAGATTAGGAAACACACAGGGTAGGGAGTGTATGGTTGACCTGTGGGCCCTAAAAGAGAAGAATGTTCTCCCTGATATGGAATGGCCCATCTGGAAGCTTGAACTAAAGAAACAGAAGGAAGGAAAAAAAGTGTTAGAGAGGTCTGTCTGGGAAAGCTCTGGCCTTCTGTCTTCTCTCCAGCGTAAACGGGCTCCTGTCTGCACGTCGTCAATCTCCATTACAGATTTGCTCCCTGTCTGCTCTCCGCCATTGCTTTGTGGGCAATGACCGGTGCCAGGCTCGCACCGGCTGTCCTGCCGTCCCAGACTGGCATTTTCCCGTCTCAGGTCTGAGCAGCCACCTGGCCCCCTAGCTCTCATAATGTGCACGTGATCATTTTGTACTATCTCTTTTCTCAGACTTGTGAGCCTCCCAAAATAAATCCCCTGTATTTAAATATAACTTCTGTAAATTCTGCCTAAGCACCATGACTAATACATATGTGGTGAGTGGGTAAACAAAACACGCTAGGTTCAAATTGTGGAATGCTTCTCAGAGATCCAGACAGATAGAAAGAGAGATAAAGGGAACTGCTAGTTCGGGTGACAACTAGATGAATCTCCAGGGTTTGTTTTGGGAAAAAACAGTGGCTCTGACGAAGGCATGTAGCATTCTCACAACAATAACATAATGGAAAGGGTGTAGAGGGAGCACGAGTGCAAGGATCAGTGGGGACTTGCAAAAGGACCCTAGGAGGGCGGTAGGACTCCTGGAGTGGGAAAACTCTCCGTCTTGACTGCATCAACATCAGTACACGGGTTATGACAACACACAGTCTTTCATGTTATCACTATTAAAATAAACTGAGTAAATAAAACATGGGATCTTTATGAATTATTTCTTAAAATTGCCTGTGTATCAAAGATTATATCAATATACAAATTTAAGCATTTAATGTACAGTATACAGGGAAGGGTATGTTGTTAAAGGAAAATGAGTTGGAGAGGAAAAAGAAGGATCAATGATCAAAATGCAAATTGTGTATGCACCAGCCCCTCAAGCTAAATATAATTATTATCACAAATAAATGCTAATAAAAATAATCGAGAAAAAATAGAAGGAAATAAGCTCTACATCAAACAGTGAACTCTTGATAAATCTCAAGGAATCTACAGCTCAACTTCTATGCTGCTACGTTTAAAGTACCAGCGTGTCGCCTGGCACCTTGAACTGACATCAGTCTTACCCACAATGTAGGTCCTGTATTCCTCTGATCCTCTTCAGTGCTCCTGTCTCTCTGCCGTCACCACTCTCCTCATGTCTCCTAGACCCTGGATCTTCCTTTGTCACCAAATGTACTTTAGAGATCTGATCTAGACATCTCCTTGAAGTGAGAACATCGAAGATAGATGCTTACATCATTTAGTATGAAAGAAAGTATCACCAGACACAGAAGGAAGACCTGGGGTCTAATTCCAGTTTAATACTTCTTCGAGGAATAATCTTGAGGGAATGACACTACAATAATAAACCTCGAGCCTCCTTTTTATGCCGTGATTCCACTCTACGTATTTTCTACACTTTGGTGCCTTGATTATAAGAACAATCAAAGTGAATTCAGCAGCTTTATAGAAGACAGATAGGGCACTGTATGGTGTATGTGTGTATGGTGACACTGATATTATTTCAACTCAGGAATCTGCTCTCGTGAGAGATGGAGGGACGAAGGTAGAGCCAATCTTTGATGGCTGAATTTTTAGGAATGAGTCATTAATGTCAGAATAGGTGATTTTTTGTGCAAGAGTCACCCAATTATCTGACTTCTAAGATTATTCCTTAACAATTTCACAGGTCAGTGTCTCAATTGCCACGATAGACATAGATAGGCAAAATGAGAACATGGACCACTGTGATCCATGGTATATAACATAGTGTCCTGTTCACGGAGGATTTTGAAAGTATGTATATACTAGTTGAACAGTGCCTGCAAGCGCTGACAGGTAATCTCAACACCAGTAATATCAACAAAATCTTAATTATGGCACTCCATTTTGAAACAAGAATCCAAAACAATCGATACTCCTCTAACAGAATGTGGGTTATTATCCAGGTATCAAGTAGATTATGATGTATGTTCAAGATCTTGGATGTCTGTTTTACTTCTTATCTGTCATCTCAGCAAAATTCCATAATTTAAATGAGAAATGGTGAATTCAGTGCCTGTCCTCTCCTGATCACTGCTACTCACTGCTAGATGCTCCTAAACACAGAGAAGTGACATTAATTAACTATGACTTTTCCTTATCTATCAACCACAGCTGTCATCAAGAAGAAATTCATTAGTCGATCCCTGTAAGTTTGTCAACAAGTCTTGCAATAAATGCCACCATGCGTATGCTGTGATTTAGCACCTGTGAGCTAGAAGGCAACAGGGTGGGCGACAGCTAACTTTAAGGAACTTAGACTCAACTAGCAGAGAAGACATGGGCACAGAAACCTTTGCCCTGGTAGACACAGTGCATGACAGGAAAGGGGCAAGTGTCCAGCGAGTCTACAAAAGAAGAGAGGCTGCAGGACTTGTCCCAGTTGCTCTTCCATTGCTGTGACATAACCCTGAGTTGCATCTGCAACTTAAGAAAGGGTTACTTTAACTCACCATTCACAAGCCCCACTCCACTCATGATCAGTTGGCAATGGCAGAAGGATCTGGTGGGGAGCAGCTGCTTAGAGCATCACAGCATCTCAGGAGGAAGAAATGGGGGCAGGGGAGGAGAAGCCAGGGCAAGAATATATTCTCCTGGGCTACACTCACAGCAATTCTGCACATGCTCAGTAATTCTCCATATACCCAGCACTCTGCCACAAGCTACCAGCGCCCCACCTCTCAGTAACACCTCAAAACCCACTGGCAATCGCAACATTCAAATGCACAAGTTTTGGGGGGAACATTTTAGATTCAAATCATAACAATGCCATGAGGACCTGATATGGTAATGTATAGCACAGGCATTGCCTTATCTCTAAGAGAGAAACAAATTTGATTTCCAAGCTTTAGAGGAAAAGCATCCCATTCAGAAAGCAAGAACTGGTACAGTGGATGTTTGTGTCTAGTGTGCAAGATGGCTGGAAAGAAAAAAGTAGGCAATCTGGGGCTCAATCCCAGAGAACTGCTTATCCAAGGAGGCCAAAACATGAGATATGACAAAATATGGTAAGGGCTTACATTTAAAAAGAAAGATTACAGTAAATTGTATGTTGTTATTAATTGCCTCAAAATACAGCCATCATTCCAAATGTAATTATCCCATCATTACTGCCCCTTTCTGAAGCAGTTTTGGAGGTCCTCTTTTGTGAGTGTCTTTGGTCATTCTGTTGTGGTGGCAAATTCAAAATATTTGGAATCGATTCAGAATATTTCTCTTTCATGGTCATCTTGACTTTTGGGAAGAAACAGAAGCCACATGGTGCCAGATCTGGTAAGTTGGATAAGGACACAATATATATTTTTTCTTTTATTGCAGTGCTAAAGATGGAAGCCAGGTCATATGTGTGGTTATGTAACTGATTGGGATGGTGGTCCCCAGGCTATAGAGCCCTTGTCAACACCATTATCCTGTCAGGGCTCCTGGTCACAGGAACAGGTGGACTGACAGGATCAATCAACGATCATGCTTTGAACTAGAATTGTTAATCACAGAATAAACACCAGATTGCTAAAGACATTGTAGCTGTCCACACCAGCATTTTAATTTGCATACTTTATAACTTATGTATTTCTACAGTAGCTATTAGTTTCTATAATCTTTCTCTTTATTCATTTAATAAACTGTGGGATGACATCAGATTGTTCCCCTTCTTTCTCCTGTTAGAATTTCTTTTACCTCTGAGAAATCAATTAGTGTGCTTTTGTTTTTTCAGGCTTTCATGAATTCGTTTGGCTATTAATTTAGCTTCTGATGAGTCCACTATAGGGAAGGTGCAGGCAGAAAGGAAGTGTCAGTGTATGTGTGTGTGTGTGTTAGTGTGTGTGGGGGGATCTAACTCTCAGAATCTAGAAAGGCTGACACAAACAATGACTTCTCTTTAACATGAAAAACAAGAACCAGTCTCTATTTATAGTACCACAAACACATGATGTCGTTCCAGACTTTTTTGTTTTGGATCTGTTACTCTCTTTACCTAGAAATTTCTCTTCCCTTTATCTATCTGTCATTCTTTAAAACTTAAAATTTTATTCCTTTTTTTTGTATTCAGACATTTGTCAGGATTATTTTGATGACAAATGACAGAAAAGCCAACTTGAAACAGCTTATATTTTAAAAAGAAAATTTCCTGCATATGTAGCTGTGGAGATGTCTAAGCTCAAGAGTGGATTCTCTAAGAACACACTAATGTCACTAGAAGATAGCTTCTTTTCCTTTGATTTCGGCTTCTTTGCTATATAAATACCAACCCCTGTAAACTTTTGGTTTCACATCCTCCAAACCATGACAGCAACAAAAATTTATTATATAGCATAGATGACATATTAATGTACTGTTAAAAGTAGTGGCAGAGAATCTGGGTGATTCGAGAGATTTTGTAGGAATTAAAATCAATAGAGCTTAGTGAATGTAGTAGGTGTTCATTTTGATGCAGGAGGAGGATGGCATACGAGAGAAGGAACTGTCAGGATAAACCCTGGTGTGTAATTATTTCAGTATGAAACAAAGACAGCAGTGTGGTGAGGTGAGTACTGCAAGAGGAAGAAATGAATGCAAATAGAACCGGAGGAGAGGAGAGGCTGTGATCCCACGGAAGGAATAGAGCTTTGTGAGTAGAAAAATTAGCAGGAGTCATTTAATAGAAGTAAAGAGTAGGATATAAGACAACGCAACCGTAGGATGGGAACAAATTAATCAAGATATCAGAAAGCAAGCTAAGGTGTTTATACATGATGCAGAAGCCATGGAGAATTATTGAAAGTTTACATGAAACATAGCTTGATCAGGTGACGATGTCAGGAAGATTCCTTGGTGTGGCAGCTGTCTAAAGAAGAATTCATAGCACAGAGCAGCTATAGTGCTTGCCTGTCAAGCACAGCCCTGAGTTTGATTCTGCAGCACCACATAAAATGCATGTAGTGGCACTTGCCTATAATCCTAGCACGTGGGAGGCAGGAGGCGGGCTCTAAGTTTAAGCCCAGCTTGAGGTACATATCGAGCTGAGAGCTCCGAATCAGCCTGGGCTACACAGCGAGACCCTGACCCAAAAGAAGAAAGAAGAAAAGAAGAACAGAGAGAGAGAGAGAGAGAGAGAGAGAGAGAGAGACAGAGAGAGACAGAGAGAGAGAGAGACAGAGACAGGGAGGTAGGAAGGGAGGAATTGAAGACTACAGACAGTTGGTATAGATGAGATGGGAAGGAGGACCAACAAGAACACTGCTGCCTCATGGTTACAGTAAGATGGAAAAGGCTTGAAATAGCTGTGGAAAGAGAGTAGAAAATCAGACCCAAAATCTAAAGTGGTATGAATAGGCCACCGTTCTGATATTATAAAGTTTAATATGGAATTGAATAGAGGTCCTAAGTAAAGAATTTACAAGTTAGGGAGACACAAGGTTGTATTTCATGTATTCATCA
Organism: Ctenodactylus gundi; assembly: GCA_004027205.1. Classification (NCBI taxonomy): domain Eukaryota; kingdom Metazoa; phylum Chordata; class Mammalia; order Rodentia; family Ctenodactylidae; genus Ctenodactylus; species Ctenodactylus gundi. The sequence goes on from PVKB01004787.1 coordinate 98,371, forward strand.
GCTCAGGTGAATAATACAAAACAGCAAAAAAGCTACAGAATCTCAGAAGACAGAGGGATGGTTCTCTTTGAAAGGGTAAAAGAAGACTTTAGAGAGAATATGGAGGAATTGGAGCATGGTTTTAGTTTAACAGACAGAGAAGGGAGGAAGGCTTTTCCCGAGGTCACAACTCGAATCTCCATGTCTCCAGAAGAACCTGACTTCTAGATTTGCCAGGTCTCAGTCACCGGCCTGATTCCTTGGTAGGATTCTGCCTCTTTTTGTTTTTAGCCCTCACACTAAATGTCTTCTGCAAATTGCCCCCAGGAGACCTGCAGCCCTTTCCAGAGTAGTTAATTAAGATGATAATGAGGTTGGGCTGAACTCTGGACCCAGAGAGCCCCTAGTGACCCCCTTGGCCTCTGGGGGCCTGTGATGCCGTTCATAGCTACCCTTTGTCAGTTTCATCATTACATTCTCTGACAGTTTTCAATCCCGACCACAGTGCTCATATCCAAGCCAATTTACAGTTAATCACACAGGCAGACTCTCATCAAACTCTAACACACACTTTCCTAAGACACCGACATATAACACAGAATGAGTTTTACAACAATCAGAAAACCAATTAAGGATTTCTAATATTTTTATTCTTATAACTCTAAATAGCATATCCATTTATGGTCCCAGCTATGGGGCTGATGGCTTTGCTAGCAAGTAAATTGTAATTATCAGTGTTGTTTTTTTCCACCTAGAATAATACTGTGGGAACAAAGTTTTTCACAGTAGGAAGAAGATTTAAGAGTCTATCAATAACTCTAGTATTTTTCCAAAAATTTTATAACTTTTAGCCATTCTCATTTATCCTAGGAAATAGGTAGAAATTGTCACCACTACTTTGGTTTCAAGGGAATTGTGTATGAGTGACCTGACATGACTTGTTCAAGATAATCTTGCTAGCAAATGACAGGTGTCTTGATTCTTGGATTGTTGTTCTGGTTGCTTTAGGGTCAGAGTCAAATAGCACCAATGTATTAGAAGTTAACTGTATTAAAAGCATGCAATTATTAGGAAATTGATGAATAATCAAACTGTAGCTAACAAGGAAGGTGTATGCCCAATCTAAAACATTAACATAAAATTGCCTAAACCACAGTGTTGGTCAAATATGAATGAATTTGGCATCTGGGAAGCCAGCTTATGATACTGACTTCAATATCTGAGCTCCCTGTTCCCTTAAGCTCTACTTTTCCTTTTTTTTTTTTTTTGGTCTCTCTTTCTTGACGCTGGGGATTAAATTCACATACTAAGCAACAACTCTGCTATTAAGCTATATCTCCAGCTCTCTCAAGCTGGAGATTTTTAATATTTTATCTTTATGAGAGTGTATCACATTTTCTTTCTCATATTTCTCTGTCAAGTACTCAAATCACCAGGTTTTTACATGGGTTTAAAAATCGTATTTATGACAGGGACCATCTTTGGCATATTGCTGTTGTAATAAAAATGTATATAAAATAAGCAAATGATAAGATATGTAATATATACAATTATATATAAATATAATCTATATATAAGATACATATGTATAAAATAAGAGACATGATCAAAAATATTATTGGGTTCTGAGAAGAGAGCTTTCTCAGGTGACTGATATGATTCACAGAGGATTTATGGAAATAGGCGATATTTCACTTGATCTTTAAAGAATCAAAAACTGATAGTGTTCGACCAGTGGTCTCCAAATTGAGGTGATTAAGATATCCCAGGAGAAAAAGATAAATGCACTTTATATATATTAATGTTATCTATTCTTCTTTAAAATGTATTTATGGTTTATGTGTACAGAATATAGTTGTGGTCTAATATCGCCATATAACTGATTAAGCATGAATGTGCATGTGTTTGGGTATATTTTCACTTCTTTTCTTATACAAATTGAAAAATTCGAAAAACATTGGATAGACAAGAGTGATGATAATTAATTTTTAATGGCTACCAAGAGGTACTTTATATGCCTTCAATTTCATTCATTTTTGACATTTTCTTACTTCCAACTTTTGACATGTCTTAATTTTTTTTCACTCTGCTTTCCCTTGGTTCCTAAGGTGGGATCTTGGATTATCCATGGGGATTTTCACTTCTACTGTGTGCATTTAGTCATAAACATCCCTATGAACTCTATTTCTAGCTATAACTCATGGATTTTTGCCATATGTCTGCATTTGCAATTATGCCAATATACCCATCCCATGAGCTCCTTTAAGACAATTTCTCTAGCTCATGTGTTTAGACAGGCTGGTTAAATCCCAACTGTTTGAGGATGCTTTGGTTCTTTTACTGCTAATAAATTCTAGTTTAATTCTACCACAGCTATTTCAGCTTATTTAAATTTTACAACATGTTTTATAGTTCAAGCTGTGCCAAACCATGGTATATGTTCTTCGGGGGACTTGGATATTAGGCTATTGTTAGATGAAGCATTTTGTAAATATTGATTGGATACTGCTGATTGACGGCATTGTTGGTATTATTGAGTCATTTTATGTTCTTATTGATTTTTGGTCTCATTTTATAAATTGTTTAGAAAGAAGCATTACAAAGTTTCCAATGATAATTGTAGATTTAGAATTATCTGTTTTCCTTTTATTTCTCTTCTTGCTTCATGGGTGTTACAGTTTTGTTGTTTCGGTGCATATAAAATTGGGTTGTTATGCCTTCTTGGGGGCCTGATATTTCATCTGTATATACGGTTCCTTTCTATCTCAGAAAGTTTTCTTATGTGATAAAATTTACTTCATCGAATCATAATATGTCAATCCTACATTCTATTGGTTAATATTTAAATAATACAGTTTCTTTACCCTCTTACTAGTTACTTATATAATATTTAGAATAACTTTTCTGTAGATATGCGTGGATGGGTCATGTGTTTAAATCTACTCTGTCAGCCTGTTTTTTAATTAATACATTTACAACATTTTCATTGTTTATTATTTATTTTTATTAATGTGTTTATTGATATAAGGTTTAAATTTGCTTTTTAGGTTTTTCATTTATATTTGTTTATTTATATTTTCTTTATTTTCCTTTTTCTGTTTTGACATGAACTATTTGAATTTTTTTTGGAATTTCATTTTAATTTCCTCTAGACTTTTTAAAAACCCAGTTCTGGTGATGGAACCCAGGACACCTCATATATTCTAGGTAACTAGTCCATCTCTGAGCCACCGCCCCAGTCCTTGTTTATCCATGACAATATGGTCTACTAGTGTCATTTTACTAGTTAGATTTCTAAACATCTCCTTCATTAGTTTGGGCTGCCACAACACAACAGATATCGGAAATTTGACTCTCCATTCTGAAGGCTGGACGCTTGAGTCTAAGGTTAAAAACGAGGTTAAGGTCTAGTAAGGGCTCACCTTCCGGCTGGCATGTAACTGCTTTTTCTGTGTCCTATAGCTGAGAGAGAGAGAGAGAGAGAGAGAGAGAGAGAGAGAGAGAGAGAGAATGAGAATGAACTAGAAGCTTTCTTCCGTCTCTTCTTACAATGACATTAGCTCCATTGTTTGGGCCTCACCCTGGTGACATTATCTAAACCCAATCATCTCCAAAGGTCTTATTTCCACATGATGTCATTTATGGGTTGGGCTTCAACATAACATAATGAATTTTGAGAAGAAGCGGCATGAGTTAATCCATAAAAAACCTTCTATTACAGCATTAAGAAGTTTCTACTTTTCCACATAGGAATCTATCAGACACTGTCATAATTTTTGCTTTCAGTTTGAAATATAATGTAGAGAGCTCACAGAAAGAAGAAAAATCTACTGTACTTACCCCTGTTTTGGGCTTATAGCACACTTTCTGCAGACTATGTCAAGAATTTTTCTCCTATCCTTTTATTTCTGTTCAAAAATTTTATTTAGTCATCCTTTTAAGGTAAATTTACTGCTAACAAATTGTTTTAGTTTTATTTCATTTGAAAATGTCTTTATTTCTTCTTTTTTCTCTGAAGAATTTCTTTGTTCAATATAAAATTTTAGGTGCATTTTTTCACTCAGCACTTGAAAAATGTGCCAGTTTCTTCCAGACACTGTAGTTTCTGGTGAGAAATGTGTTGTCATTTGTATGGTTTCTCCTCTACAAGTAAAGATGTAATTACCTCTTGCTACTTTCATGGTTTCTTTCTGGTTTTCAGAAGTTTGACAGTGGAATGTCTTGATGTCTCTGAAATTCTCTTGTTTGGGATTCACTTTGTTCCCTGAATTTATATGTCTTTTGCCAAATTTGAGATGTTTTAAGAATTACCAGCTGTGCTGTCTTCCTCCTTTTCTCGTAGAACTTTTGTAATATGAAGCTAGGTCGTTTCTTGTAGTTCCATCTGTCACTAAAGCCTGGTTCCTTATTTTTCCAGCCTGTTTTCTCTTCGTCATCCAGACTGTGACATTTCTATTGTTTTAGCATCATGACACCGAGTTTTTAATCTGTCTTCTCTTTTTGCCTATCAAAGCTGTTGGTCCTTCAAACCCAGAGGAGCAGAGACTCATCCACACATGACCAGAAGACTAGAACTTATTTTCAGAGTTGTACATTCCCTGGAATGCTAGTGTGAGTATTGTCACCCTTTGGATCTGTGCCCCACTTGCCTTAAATTATAATACTTTTAGTTGGATATGTTGATGGATGAAAAGTCAGAGTTCATATGGTTTATGCTATACTCCCAAGTTTCTTTTATTGAAACACAGTCTCAAAAGTCAAAACCACATTTTATATACTATAATATTCATTATATTCATAGAAGACATTAAAGAGACGATCCATACCACTTTTCTCCTTTCTAAGCCTCTTCTATGTCATACTAAACTCAATGTTTTTATAATCTGTGCAGCTTTTTCTCTTCCATCCTGAGACATCATGTCACTAGCCCTAAGAGATTTTATGACATCTCGCATTCTTTTTTTCCTCATCTGTCTGTTCTCTTGCTTCTGTACAATAAAACTTCAAGTTTCAGTATGGAAAGGCAGGATATTCTTTAAGAGAGGGGTGCTAGGATTTGGAGAGAGACTGTGAACAGACTTTTGGATTCCAACGCGGTTGCCAATGCTTCTGTAGAATTGCTGACGTCTGTAGAGTCAGCTTTTCAAAGCATAAGACTAATGCAATGGAATCAACACTATTTGATCTGCCAACAGCTCAGAGTTAATTAGACACTAATGAAAAGGATTTCTCAACACCTCATTTTACTGTGTAGGCATAGGCAATGTAAGTGTTATTTTGTATGTGAGCTTCAGACAGTGGAAACCACACATCTAAAGTTGGGCAATATGTATCTGCTTCCGACATTGCTGAATAGGTGTTTGAAGAGAAAATGATTTCAGGAATTTTCTAACTTCATGTTTCCCAGTGTGGAGTGTGTGTTTCCAGCGGTACCAGAAAATATACAAATCTACAGAGAAACTGTGTATATTGTTCTGGGGAAAAAAAATCATACTCAGTAGTAACTGAAAACATTAGTGTTAGACTAACACAATCACAGCCATACACTTCAACAAAATAAAAATTAGAGGCTATTTTTAAGATACACTGTGATACTTCAAAACATTGAGATTTGATTTGTTTCTGTATTTATTTTCAACGAATAACTTTAGACGGTGCCCTGCATCCTACAGAGTGTGTATTTCTTCCTCTCTCCAGGTAGGGCAGAGGTGTCCAAAACTGAGTGCACATTAAAGTGACCTTGGACAATATGTAAATCATGGTCCCCCTGAACTTCAATCTCAGGCACCGCTTGAATCATATCAGATTAATATGAATGGGCTAGGAGCCGAAGCTTGTGGCTTACCTTTTCTGCTTTTATTTGTTTTGCTTTTTATTCTCATATTTCCTTACTTGTTTTGCCTTTTAAGTGGAATCTTGCAGCCCATTCTAGTGTGAGAAGAGGCTTTAGCAATGCCAATTTAGGAGGAGCTCGATTGGACGTGTAAGAAAGGACCAACTAGCATACTCTTCATCTTATACCAAGGCAGTTCAGAAAGTGGAACGAGCTCCCTAGGTTACGCCTCATATTGATGTGAAGGTTCAAGCTGGAGTACAGATCTTCTGATGTCTTCGGTGTGTTTTTATCACTGTCATCACACATTTATAATCGGCTCGTGTAAATCCACAGCATTAATTGTGTAAAGGCTATTTAGAAACAGAACATCAAGCCTAACCCACAGAAGTGTGTATCTGTACATCAGAGGTCAATCAGAATATCTGGGCTGATCCTGACAAGACATTAAGATGGAAACAGCCTGAGCTTATAAAAGCTAGGATATTTCCAGATTTCTAGGTGTCTGTCTGCTTATTTCCTGAAGTGAATGGACAGGCCTTCAGGCACAGCCCAGCGCAGGGAGGCCTAGGACAATGTGTGGAGGACCACAAACTCCAAGGTCCCTAAGGAGTTTCCTAGTCTAGGTGGAAGACCAGGTGTACCTATTGTATCTGCTATTAGTTGGTCCTAGGTAGAACGAGAGAGGTGTCTGAGCCCAGCATAAATGCTAGAAGAGTAACAAAAGAGAACTTATATTTTGGGTATGGGGTTCCAATATGTTTCTCTAAAAAAGAAGCTTTGATTCTGTCTTACAGATGAGCTAGCCTTTGGGTTGATTGGAAAGAGGTTCCTCCCCACCTAGGGGAGCAAGAGGAAAGGCGGGGGTGGACGTGTGCAAAGGTACATTATGGAACTGGATATCTCAACGAGGGATAATAGAAAAGCGCATAGAATAACCCTTAACAATCTTTAAATCATTCATATAGCATCTAGCCAAATCTACTTACCTCATGGTCTAATTCTACCTAGTTGCTTAGAAAAAGCAACTTAAGGGCCCATTATTAATCCAGAATTCTACGTTAGAAAAGTCCTTAATTTACAATCCTGGAGGCACAATACCCACATGGCACAGCCCAGGCTGGGTGAAGGCTGATCTTTAGCCATGCCACTTCCTAGCATGGAGGCAATGGCAGAGGCTTGTGTTAGATCAATTGTCATATCCTAGATCAGGAGTAGAGAAAGAGGATGCGCAAAATCAGGGGTGCTCATTTTACAGTGATCCTGTGAGAACTCACGTGTTCATATAAGCACTACCATGTGTCCACTGACCTAAGGGGCAGCTACCAGGCTCCATCTCCCAAGAACTCTACCGCTTTCCCACAATACCACCTTGAGCACCGCCCTGCCATACATTTTGAGGGACACACACAATAATCAACAATAGCACCTGTACTTTTCCAAATGCTTCTTCTTTTACAGATAGTTTCCCTGAAGTTAAAAAAGTCACAGTGTTATGAGTACACAAATTCCATAAATACTTGTCCTTAAATACTTGAAAGTTCAGAAATCTGGGGACCACAGCATGATTTAGAGTCACTATCAGTAACTCTTACTAGCTACTTTAGAAAAAAAGCAAACAGAGAAAAATAAAAAATAAAAAGAGGAATTGAGCTTTTCAAGAAATCTTTGTGGATGTTGTTAAGAAAATGTAGGGATGAGAGTCAAAATTGGTGACCATTAGAAAAATCTAACAAAGCAAAACACTCTGAGAGAACTGATCAAATATAACTTTAACTGCTCCAGGCTCTTCAAATACAACAGGTTATGATTGCAAACCCTCAGCAAGCACTCCAGTGCTGCTACCATGACCTCCTAACAGACTTTGAACTCCTCAAGCGCTTTGGTGGTACCTTCAGATCCTTTATGTCAGAGATCCAGGTCTTGTACCTAGGAGGTACTATAGATGTCAATAAAGAAAGGAGGGTGTAGGAAAAATAGCTGACCAAACAACTGCCTCACAGGATTCTCATAGAAATAAATATTTATGAAAATGTTTTGCACTGTGCTTCGTGCACATTTTGCCTACAGTAAATGTTTGCTGAATCCGGATGGGACTAGTTCCCCAGAAATGCTAATAAAAGGCCAAAATTCCCTGCCATGCGTGAAAACAAGACCTTTCTGGTTCCTACACTTAGTCCTGTTACCAAAGACTCCAATGTGGGTCGTCACTTGCTCTTAGACATCTGTACAAAGGCAGCCTCTACCTTTTGTCTCCTCTTCATACCTTCTCTCCATGGACACAAGAATCAGAGTAGCATGGAAGTTTTCTCATCTGATTTTTTTTTAAACTCAGCTCCTTAGCTTGTGCTATTCAGATGTCCTTAGTTATAATCATTTCCTCTTTGTTTTTGAAAAGAAAAGTTCTTGCAAAATCTAAAAAGAAAGGCAATATATAATATATAAAATTGTCACTTGTTTAAAATGAGACTGTAGCATTTGTATTTTTGTAAACTGCAAAATGCCTCATCTATGGCTCCCCACTTCCTGCCGTCCTTCACTGCCTGGGGCTTGCCAGCTGATAGGCGCCTATTCACAGAGCGCTGTGAGCTTGACTGTGAAATGTGCAAAAGAAAAATGTACCGGCTTCTCAAAGCTTTTAGAATAAAGCTTTAAAGAATACAAGTACTGCTTTATGGATAAGCAGGGAGTGGGATAATTAGGTGAGAGAGGGGAGAAAGGGAGAGAGAGAGAGAGAGAGAGAGAGAGTGGGGATAATTTGGGTAGTAAAGGCAGGTGGAGAGTGATCTGTAATGGAAGACAATATAAATCACAGGAAATACGAGCATCGTGACAATCCAGCCTAGAATAGTGGAAATGAATGGGGCTTTAAGAGGAAAAGGCGAAACACCTTACATAAAAATCAGTCTGAACTGTAGGAACACAAGGAGACTCTCCTTTGAGATCATTACAACAGATGCTGACACCAGATTGGGTGTATGCATTTGACAAATTGGGGGATTGGGAAGAGAAAGTAACTACCTCCCACCACATTTTAGCAGACTACTAGTAGCTTAATGGTATATTAGCTGGAATTGTGACCAGGATTAGTTTGTAGAATTCACTACAGTGAGTAACATATGGGCAGAAATTGTCAAGGGACACAGGGATTTTAAAGCTCGAACTCCCGATGTTGTTCATAAGACACTTGGTCCTGACCCCCGGGTGCTTCCTGCAGTCTTTGTCACTCACATCGCTCCGGACATCAAATCTAGGCTCCAACAACACTGAACATTTCCCGGGACCTCATGGCAGGATTCTCACAGCAGCCTTCTTGGACTCGGATCAGTACTCAATCTCTCTTTCTCTGCCCTTTGGAATACTTTTCTTAATAAGTTTGTGTAGCCATTACAGAAAATTGTGCCAGGGTTTCTTGAAGATCTGAAAATAGAACTTCCTTATCATCAAACAACCTCACTACTGGGTATAGATCCAAAATAAATGATATCACTATGTCCAAGACACATGTTCACTCCTATGTGCATTTGCTACTCACAAGAACAGAGAAAAGGAAACAACCGAAGTGCCCATCAGTACACACGTGGATAAACAAGATGTGGTTCATATGAACAGTGTACTACTACTCAGACTAAAAACGAATGAAATCCTGTCACCTGCAGGGACATGGATGGAGCTGGGATCATTATGCTGAGTAGTTAAATTACGAACAGAAAGACAAGTACTGAATAATCTGACTCTTATATGGAATCTGAAAAATTGATCTTACAGAAATTTAGGGTAGTATGCTAGTTACCAGAAGCCAGAGACTGTGGGAAGAAGGATTTGGGGAATGGAGAAAAGTTGAGCAATGGGCACTAAGTTATAGTTTGGGAGTATTAAAGAAGCTCCAGGGTCCTATTGCATAATATAATGATGTTGGAGAACGATTATATGCTGTACATTTCTGAAAGTTACAAGAAAATATTTTGAAAGTGCTCACCACAAGAAATACAAAATGTTTTACGACTATGTTGAACTTCATTTAAACATTGCTAAATACACACGTATATAAAATATATTCTACCTCATCAATATGTACAAGTTCTATGTCTTTGTCAGTTAAAATGTAAAAAAAAAAAAAAATCCTTAAATTCATCTTCTCTCTTATTCACACGAAGCGCTTCTCCCAGATCCTCCTCTTCAGGACTGCCACACAGAGACAGGACAGTGTCCTTGGCCATCAGGGCCCCTCCCCATGCTCCTTAATTCTTGCACAACAGAGTCCGGTGCATTCCTGCATCCTCAGTGCTTAGCACATATGTGCTCAATTCAAATTACCTCTTGTTTCTGTAGACTGCTAGAAGTTCGTTAAATGAGTGCATAATGATTGTATAAAAAGTTTAGTTGTACAACTCTTCAGTGGTCAATGTAATATCAGGTTTGCATTTAGTAGTAAGTGAATCAATTACTTAACCAACAAATACTTTTAATCTGTATGTATCAAACATTGTTCTTGTGTCTATGATAAATCAGTGAAAAAAAATAACCAGATTTTGTGCCAACAGTGAGCTTCTATGTATGTGTCTACAAATTGGGGGAGAGGAGAGAACCAACCATAAATAGAATAATTAAATAAATGCATGATGTGATGGGTAATTTTGCTTGTCATCTAGCTAGATTAAGAGATACTTGGTAAACTGGTGGAGCACACTTCAGACTATGTTTCTGACGGTGTTTCCAGAGAAGATTGTCCTCTGTGTCAGTGAACTGAGCATAGACGACTCGCCTTGACTTGGTAGACCAGCCTCTTCGGGGGAGCCTTACGGCAGGAAAGGTCAGGAGAAAAGGAGGATTGTTCTGGTTTTCCTGCAGGTCTTGACATCCGACTTTAAGTACTGAACTATCCTTCTGTATCTCAAAAATATTAATTGGTCATGGTACATAATCCTTTTGTAAATTGCTGGATTTCATTGCCTGATATTTTATTGAAGACATCAATATCTACATTCACAGGAAAAAATAATCTGTAGTTTTCTTGGAATACCTTCATCTGGTTTTGATATTAGAGCAATGATGGTCGCCTAATGTCAGTTAGGAATTATTTTTTCTGCTTCTATTTTCTGGAAAAAATTGAAAAAAAATTAGATTTCTTTTTTTATTAAATCCGTGCTAGAATTTGCCAGTGAATTAATTTTGGACTGGGGCTTTCAATTTTGGAGGCTCATTAAGTATTAATTCACTTTCTTTAATAATGATAGGTTACTCAGGTTACTAATTTATTCTTCAGCGAGTTTTGGTAAGCTTTTAAAGAATTGATGCAGTTCATCCACACCTTCAAATTTATAGGCACAGAGTTGCTGATGACATTTCTTTATTATCTTTTTGTCCTGGGGTTCTGTAGTGATGCCTTCTCTTTCACTAATAGTACTTTAGTATCTTCTCTTCTCAGTCAGACTAGCAGGAGCTTTTCAAATTTATTAATCTTTTCAAAATCAGGTTTTAAAATTTTCTTAATGTTCTCTATACATATCTCATTTTCAACTTTATTAATTTTTGATCTATATTTTATTATTTATTTTGCCTACTTTAGACTAATTTCATCCTCCTTTGCTAGTGTTCTAAGTTAAAAGTTTAGATTATAAATTTTAAGTATTTCCTTTGTTCTAGTTTTTGTACTCAATACTATACATTGGCTCCTAGGCACTACTTTCAATAAATCTCACAAATTTTGAAAATTTATATTTTACTTTTAAAAATATTTTGTGGAATGTTTTTAAATTTCTATGAAGAGTTCTTTTTTCCTACTCATACATTACTTATAAATATGTTATTAAATTTGCAAGTATTTGGGGATTTATCAGCTATCTTTATGTTATTGATTTCTAGGTTGCTTCCATTATGGCCTGGGAGAAGATATCATGTTTTCTATAATTTTAAATTTGTAACAGTCTTAGATGTTGGCTCTGTTGAGCAATGTTATCTGCTAGCTTGAGAAGAATACAGAATCTGCTGTTGTTGGATTCAGCGATCTATAGATGTCTATCGTAGCCAATGCACTGACAGTGCTGCCGAGTTCAGCTCTTGCAGTACTGGCTCTCTGCTTGCTAGGTTCATTCGCTAGTGACAGAAGAGAACTTTCCTATCATAATAGTGGATTTATCTTTTTCCATCTGTAGCTCTCTCAGTTTTCTTCTCATATAATTTGTTCTTCCTTTGTTGGGTCATACACCCTGGGGATTGACAAGTCTTCTTAGATTATTGACCACTTTATTACTACCTAATGTCCCTCTTCCCTGACAACTTTTCTTGCATTGATGTCTGTGTGAAATGGATATAGGTATGCTCACTTTTATTTGACTAGTGTAAGTCTATATTTATGTGTGTGTGTGTGTATTTCTATATTTCTTGTTTCTCATCTCCAGCTTGAGTTCCTAGCACTCACAGACTATTCTTTTTGTAATTATCCCATAAGTCCATAAGTTGTGAATGTTCTGATTCATTTTTATGTTCTCTAGCTTTTTTTTAAAAAAAAAGTTCTGCCTCTACCTATATTACTTGTCAACTCTTGAGAGTTTTCAACTTTTCTATAAGTATGCACTTAGTATACTGTATAGAATTCATTTAAGCTCCCATTTGGACAGACAGTATCTTTTCTGAATCTATTTCTGTGTTTGGTTCACTCTCTTCCATCTGTGTGTGTGTGTGTGTGTGTGTGTGTGTGTGTGTGTGTGTGTGTGTGTGTGTTTGAGTCTATCTTACAAGGCTTTGTTAGAATTTGGGTAGCATGTTTTAGATAAAGGAAATGTGTGTGCAGGCCTTTAGTGGTGTGCCAGCATGATGTGGTGGGGCGGGGGATGTGTTCTGTCCTCCAGGGACTGCAGTCCAGACTGGGTCTGCTATGCTGTGTGTGAGGATCACAGCGACCCCAGCTTTCCCTTTCCTCTTCAGTGAGGCAGGAGTGCTAGGAGTGGCTGAAGCTCCCTTTGGATCAGAAATGCCCCCCGAAAGCCACATGTATTTGGATTCTGAGGATCACCTCAGGATTTGAGTGCTGTTGGGAGGGGAGGCGGGGTAGTGTAGAGTGGCTTACAGTGCATGTGGCAGATTATCGGGTATGTGGCAGATGACTAAGCATGTGGCAGGTCACTGAGGGTGAACTAAACTTGTCCTGGCTTCTTTTTGCTACCCCGATCCTTCCTCTTCAAATGCCTTGAAGCATTCTCTGCCAGATCCTTCCTGCCATCGTAAGCCACTATGAATGGACTGAAACTTCCTAAAACCTTGAGATGAAATTAGCTTTTCCTCCCTGACATTGTGGATGTCAGGTGTTATGTCCTAGAAACAAAAAAGAAACCAATATATCACCACCTAAGAAAAGGAGGCTCTCTACAACCCCAAAAAGCTGGCTGGTGGAGAATTTCGTCAGTGGTCAGGCTTTGAGTAACAAGAACAAGGAAGCCTGGGCACAGTGGTGTAAGTCAATCATCCCAGCCGTTTGAAAGCCGAGCAGGAGCATCAAGAGTTTAAGGTCAGCTTGGCAACTTAGCAAGACCCGTCTCAAAATAGTAAGAACTGTGGGTGTAGCTCAGTGATAGAACACCTGCTTAGCATGCACAAGGCCCTCCTTCTACCTCTCTGAAGCTGGAGGGGCTTCCTTTATATATTTACTGTGAGCACCTGATAGCATTTCTAGATGTAAAACTCAAAAATATGCCCTCCATGACTAGGTGCCTCTGCCTTTGTCAACTCTCAAATTCATCCACATTGAATTTTCAAGAAACCATCAGCTTGAGTGGAATTTACCTACAGTAGCATTGTTTCCTGTGAAGATCCTGTGCCCTAATAAGTTGCAATTCTCTCTCCAATTTGGAAGGCAGCAGTTGTCTTTTTTTTCTTTTTCTTTTTTTTTAATGACCTTACCTCTCTGGTAGAGTTATAGAGAGTTACAAAAGTCTTGCTTTATGTTTTTACCTGTTTTAGTGTGGAGTGAAGGCTTTTTAGATCCTTACATAAGACGTCAGAAACCTCAAGCCCTGATTTCAGCTTAAAGATGTTATCTTATACTGTTTGCCGAATGCTAGGAACATTTTGTAATTCCAAACCATTTTCAAATGTCACTCCTCTAACCACAGCAAAATTAAAACATAATAAGTTAGACTTTTCTTTCCAATATTAATTGCCAACTTTACATGTGGAATACTCTATAAAATTTCAATCTGCAAGTAAGTATATCTGAATAGTCGTGTGTGTGTGTGTGTGTGTGTGTGTGTGTGTGTGTGTGTGTGTGTGTGTGTGTGTGTGTGTCGGGGGTGTACTTAGGAAAATTTAAGTAGAATACCTTATATTTGACATTTTAGTAACAGATTCAACTTCAGCTCATGCTTAGGGTAGCAAAGCAGATGATGCATCAGATTCAAGAACGCCCTTCTGGGAAATAAGGGGAATTCATCACTGTAAAATCTACTCTTCTACTTGACCACACTGATTCTTTTTAGTTTCTGTAACTTTGGTACTGCCAGGAGAATTTGTGTGGCGTTTAATCTTCTCAGAGTTTCCTGAGTCAGTGAATCTTATTTTTGCTTCTTTTCTAGCTCTAGAAAGGGACATAAAATTAATCAATAAATTATGGCTTTTTACAAATAATATATAATTAATATAAGTCACTCCTTCTAAAGTAAGGAGAAGTTGCCACCTAATTAAAAGAGTAATCGCTGCTACGCTTAAAAATGGAGGAAGCTGTTGATTAAGGATCACACTAGCATTTTAGTCAAGACTGAAAGGAAATCATTAGAAGTATGATGGTTTTCTAGTATTGTTTTTATCTTAAATACACATGGATATTCAGTTCCACGAAGTTTCACTTTCTCTCGAGAAGCCTGACATGGAAGATGTATTTGGGCATAAAGCAGTGATTAAAACTAAGAAGAGCATAACCGGATTGTAACACATTTTCTCTTGCCTGTCTTACCACCCAGTATAGACATATTGAAGGAGGAGATTTGTATTTTCTGAAAAATTTAATCAATAACAGGTAAGAAATGAGGATAACATCATCAATTTTTAAAACCTTCTGAGTTATTATTCTTCCATTTTATAGAAGCCAACTTTAAATATTTCAACCAAATAAAGAAAATGTATTAAAGAGATTCTGGGCAATCTCATGGAAGCTTAGAAAGGCCCAAGTGGTAGAACAGGGGTCTAGAAGGCTATCCAGGCCAATGGCAATAATTTTGTTCTAATCATTTTGTTCTTTAACTCACTCTTCTCTTCCTTGGCAAATCATAATTTCTCCAAACTGTAAATTTTATATTTTCTTCATTTTAATAAATAGACCAGACAGAGACATATTTCAATTCCAGTGCCAAATGTCTGAGTAAGAGTATATAGTTGGCTTACTGTAAGGCAGATGCGCACCCTGGTTCATTCAGTTATAACCGAGAAAAGAGCACAGGTTCCCATCGTTCAAGCATCAATTTTAGGGCACATTGTTGTGAGTGGCAGTGTCAGCTGCCAGAGGACATAATTAGCATAGTATGCCTTAGTCATTTTCCATCATTAGAACAGAATGCCAAACACCTACAACTTGAAGGAGACCTTTATTTTGTCTCACAGTTTGATCGTTTTAGCCCATGGCTATCCATCTCTAAGACGAAAACCACATAGAAGAACAGTGGGGGAAAAAAGGTGTCCAGGGAGCAGAAAGCGGAGAGGCTAAAGCAAAAGCATAATCTTCCAAGTCACACCCTCAGTGACTCACTCATTCCAACCGCCAGGCCCTCCTGAGGTGAGACTTTTAGGGGACATATTAGATCTAAACCCTGACATGGTCTAATTATGTGTTCACAAAACCACCTTGAGCTTTGGCCTGAGGTGGTATTTCTTTCCTAGAACTCTCTACTCAGTAAGTAGACATCACGATACTGTAAAATACCACAAAATGCACATCACAACACAATAGCGAGATGCGAATTAATCCAGCAGCTCTCCATGGTAACCACTTTATCATGCGCTCCGCATATTTGCTGCAGTTCTTTGATTTCTCTTTGGTTGTCTTTTTTAATTTCTATTTTTTTAAAAGAAGCAGATGTGCTCGCTGAAATGAGGTTTGATGTAGCATTGTCTTTGGTTTATCTCCAGATGTGACCAATTTAACAGCTCAGTTATAGGATGGGCAAACAAATGCTTTCCAGGGAGAAATCAAATGATGATATTTAAGTCTTAATTGCAGCTTAGAATAATATTCTTTTTAATGTTTGTTTCAAATAAATCGACTCTCATGGTTCTGTAAGTTTAACTTAAAAAGAGTCAATGAGTTAAAAAATATGATTCACTTCTACAGCATTTCTTAAAGCTAAAAGAAGTGTAATTTTGCTCAACATTTCTTTATATGCAAGAAGTATGACTGCTATGTAGTTTTAGCACAGTTTATATCTCATCTCCCACATAACTACTGATGGGCAAAATCTGTTTCTTAATGAAACACCGAAATCTTGCTAACATCTGTCATCCTGTATCCCCCACAATGACATAACAATGGGGTCTTGAATTTCTGAAGCAGGAAATTAGCATTTTTATTTTTCTGGCGGGTCTAGTTCCTGGAATTCTGCCCTTAAAATATAATTCTTTGTACTTAAAGAGGATGCTTCCAAAAGTCACAGGCCAAAATTCAAATATAAGTATTGCTAGAAGGGGCAATAAGAGATGTTATTTAGGAGAACATGAGGCAAAGCTTTGCAAATCCATATGCATAGACTTGTTTAGAGGAAAAATAAGACTGTTTATGTGTTGATTCCCAATTGTAACAAGCGACCAATAAGAGGCTAAATATCTACCTGGCAAACCAGTAAATGTACATATTTAGACATTGCGTGAAATATTAAATATAACGATTGCTGAGATCTTTTCACATATGAAATTCTTTCTTTATTTTTTTTTTTGCTTCTCTATTCATCCATCTTTCATGTATTAAGGACTCATTACACAAGAGCCAGAGACCTCAATGCCAAAGAGATTATAACCTTACCCCCTGTAATCAGCCACTGATACAAAGGAAATTATTAAAAAGTCAGAGATTACCGCCTGAGTGAATTTAGGCAGGTATGTGGGACAGGTGCCCTTAGGAGGTAGGATGCCCAGAGAGAACTGGGAATTGATGAGATGCATCATCGGTACCTACAGAGTGGCACAGAGAGCCACTGCCAGGATCAAAGGACCTTAAGTTCTAATTATCACCCCGGCCTCATGTTCAAGCCCTTCCCAAACCCTTTGCTCCACATTTTGGATATTGCTCAGTGACAAGTATCCGGACTGCCCTTTAAATGGCCCAACTTTCATCAAATTATAGTTCTAACTATTAAATTAACAAGAAAAATGTAAATTAAGAAGGACACCCACTCTAACTGGGAACTATTGTGTATGTATCACGTGCCACTCCTTGTTATCGGAATATGTTACCATATTTTAATTCTTAAAAGTGTCCTGTGATGGAAAGCCTCGTATTGCTCTTGCTTCACAGGTGCTACACAGAGTTTCCGGTCAGTGAAATAATTTCAGTATGGTAATAAAGCAAGTGGCCAAGACTGTACTCGACCTTAATATAATGCCATGTCCTTGCTCTGTAATTTTTTTTAAATATTGAGCTGTTTTGGAGCTTTAAGCCACTTGGTATAACTATGCTATTCGGAGAGCCACAAAAGGCATGTTGCTCATGGGCCGACAAGTCAGGTATGTTCTCAAAACTCTCCTGGCCTTTTCTTTTGATTAAATTGGCCCATTTCCTTTATTCTGTGTTGAAAGGAGGCTCCTTATAAATGCTTTCCCTGCCTGGTCTTGTGTCCCTGTACCCACTGGAAGTCAGTGACCTTCTTGTCAAACACTCTCAAAGTGGCACACAGTGGTCCCCGGATGTGACCTCAGGAAGCAGTAGTGGCACAGGATTTCGTGGTCATCAGTGCCATCTGGCATCAGTGTTCTACAGCCATTATCACAGCAGCAAATAATACTCAAATTCGAACTGCAGTTTAGCAAATAGGTCTAAGTATACATAACTTTTGATCTTCAGCGTTTCCTTGCTTTTAGACAGCATTAATATGGATAAAGACTGCAAACTCTCTGCAAGAACATGACTCTTTGTCAGGGGGAAGCCTATCTTCTCCTAACTCTCAAGATTTCGTTCTGATTCTGCCAAAAATGACATTGCTAGTGAGTAGAGCTGGATTTGACCCATGTCACCTGTAGTATTTCAAAGCTCATAGTTTTAGCAACTTTTGCTGCTGTGTGTCTGGTGTCATTTGAAAGTATAGTTGCCATGCTTTGGCCAAATTACATATACCACTGATCAAGTGCCATCAAGCTAAGCAAACAACATTGTAAGATCATCTCCATGGTGTATGTGTTTCATGTGTTCTTTTTGATCATTCTAGAGCTTATAAACATACTTAAAAATCATTTAAAACCTTCTATCACTTGAAAACCCACATTCTTAGTATCAAAAATAATAACCCTGTTTGATAGAATAACACACCTGGTTACTGAGAAGCAGAAAAAGCAGATGACAGCTCAGAGAGTAATAAAATCAGAATCTATTGTGACACTAAAATATATAGTTTCAGATGAAATTTTTGTTTCCATATCAGGTAATTATTTAATAACTATTTCTCTCCTCTTTGGACTTACGCTTGATTCTTTTGATACCAACAATTAGAAACTGCACCTACTCCTCATACTGTTCCTAAGTTTGTATGCCCATGGCTCCATTTTTTTGCATTTTAGCAAATTAGAGGGGCAAAAGATTATTGCCTCAAAATGTTTCTGAGGCAATTGAAATATAAAAATAAAACTTACAATGTATTTACAAAGAGTCACACAATAAAAACATTAAAAAAGATGAATTAAATCAAAAGTAGATATTACTCGAATGTGGAGCAATGAAAAAGAATATAAATGCAGAGTTAGAACACAGAAAAAGGTAAAAGAGTATTACAAAACTCAGAATAGTGAAAACTATTATTAATACCATTAAAAATTTAACTTAAGGATTTTGGCAGGCTGAAGAAGAGAAGGAAAGAATCTATGAGCTTCATAAATTATGACACTTTAAGAAGGAAGGAAATCATTTCGTTGGGTGAGAAGAATTAGCTCATCCAAGGGTCAGAACTGATCACAGGAAACGCATCAAGACGGGAGGGTAAGGATACTCAGAGCAGTACACTTCCAAAGTTAGAAGAAAACTCAGATTTCTTTGAATTCTTTCATCTTAGGTATAATCCTGCGCACAGAGAAGGGAGGTCAGTTTCCTAAGATTGCCCAGGGTAGGGAGCAGATAATGCTGGGATTTGAAACAGGCTGAGCCCATCATGACGTCCACATTAACCGTCGCATGCACCCTGATATCACACAGCTCCTTCCAAGAGCAGGAGGAAGAGAGCGTACAGTCTGGATCCTTGACCCTATGGTGAGAAGTCAAAATGGAGAACAGAGTCGGCTCAGGTTAAAGAGCCTCCAATGTCTTCACTATTTCTCTTTCAAGAAGCCCAAGTTTAGAGAGCAATCTTCAGTGAGGGTTTGGTTGAGTAGTAGAACTGAACAACAACAACAACAAAATCACAGGACATAAAATTTCTGCAATTCTCAAGGAAAAATATAGCAACGAAGTAAAAAATATTACTTTTTCCAATGTTTATCCTTTTAAGATTGAGACAGAGAGAACAAGGTCTGTACCAGAACCTTATATCAGCTAGATTTGATTATACGACAGGCTTCGTACCAAGCGCTTCACGTGCATTTTCTCATTTATTCCTCATAGAATTTAGAAAAGTAGATATTAGGTTATCCCCATTTTACAGACAAGAAGATTGAAGCAATGAAATTACATACACTTCTGAGAGATAAACAATTCTAACAGCAGACACTGAGCAAAGGTGTGACTAGGAATTTCTACTCTCTTGCTTTGCCATGGCATGTGAAAATCTAATTAAGGAGACAGTGAAAGACACACAGTCTATTGATGTATGTGGAGGGTAGAACTGGGTGGAGCCGGAACTGCCACACAGAGAATAAGGAAGAACGCCTTATTTAGCTATGAGGATGCTATAATCTACACTCACAAGTGGGAGTACAAAACTAAATAAATAAAAAAACAACAAACTCTTTTGTTCTGATTATTTTGTCTTTTTGGAGAGAGAGAGAGATTCTTTTATATTTTTGTCATAACCTGAAAATTAATTTTCTATTCTGAATAATTAAAAGAATCTTGACCAATACAGGCAGCAACTTGTCATTAAGGAGAAACAAGTTTAATATTGTAGGCCTTTAGTGGAGAGTTGGAAGATCTGTACATCCTCCTGGAGCACAAAGGTGGTCCTGGACCAAAAGTCATCCATGGCCTGGGTCAGGTGCCCTGCTCTACCCACTGCCTCCGGGCATAGCCTACGCACAGGGGCCTCCTTTCCTGCTGTTCCTGCTGTGGTTGTTTCTGTGGCATCTACTTGTCTTAAGAAAGGGGGAGGGGAAGGGAACGGGAAGTTGCTGAGATTTGTATGTGCATGGAATTCTCAAGTTTAAGTAACCATTGTGTATCACAAATACATACTAATAAAATGTGGAAAAAGGAAAAGAATAAAACGATAAAAATAAAAACTTTAAAGGGTACAGAATCAAATAAAAAAAGGACAACGCATTAATTCAAGAGGATGTCCAACCTGTGGCATAATCCCACGGAGAGGGATTATTTCAAGTGATTTCGAAGTACAGTCAGTTGGCAGTACTTCAGGTTTGCGGACTTTATCTTCAGACAAAGGAAACAGCAAAGATGTCTCAGAAGCTTCCGATTACCATGTTTATAAAAAAGCTAATGGCAATGTACTTCTGATAGCTATAAATTATAGGACAGAGCAAAGAACATCGTTAAGAATCAAGAGTTTCAGCATAAGAGAAATGAGGAATAATTACACAGGCAATGAGGTTATGTAAAAATCATGTAATCCTAATTTGAATTTGAAAGAATGGTTTATATTCAAGATGTACAATTTCCTTCTCTGTTGTTTTTAATGCTTGTTCCAAGTTCCATCCACAGAAAAGAATTCAGAACAGTATGCTGTCCTACAAACACCTGCAAAAAAACCACCTGTGGTGTCTACATTTTACCGTCTCTATATAGTTTTCTGCCTAAAAAAAAATCCTAGGGCTGAAGGAATGGCACAGTTGTTAAAGTGCTTGACTTGCAAGTGCAAGGCTCTAAGTTTAATTTCCCAGCACCACATAAAGCCGAGCTTGGTGGCGCATGCCTATAGTCCCAGCACTGGAGAAGCTAAGGTAGGGGCATTGTCTTGAGTCCAATGCCAGCCTGGGCTACACTGAGTTCAGAACCAGTCCAACCTGGGCTACAGAGTGAGACTCTGTCTCAAAAATAAATAAACAAATAAATAAATAAGTAAAAATATAAAAAAGAAGCCATAATTCTTTGGGTAAGTGATTGGTTATAAGTTTGACAAAGAAAATATACAAGAAGACTCTAAAATTTTTTGCCATGTCAGAAATTAATTATTACTCGTGTCCCATAAAAATACTCAGGAACAAATCGACAAGACTTTAAGTAGGAGTGTATGCCATATTATTCTATAGAAATGACAATTTCAATTGAAAAAAAAACCCAGTAATTTACATCTGTAAGTTCACATAACAAAAAGAAACAACATTTGAGAAAAAATTATTGCTCGGTATTAGAAGATTAGGGAAAACTAAGTTTATCACTTTGAAAACTGGTAAATAAGAGTTTAATATTCATAGTTTTCCTGAATAAGCTCTAACTTGGCATAGGTGATAAATACAAGTTTCTAGACAATCACTTTTTCAATGTAAACTAAATAATAAATGAAAAACAAAGGGGCTATCATATGTTTCTGCTGAATGTACAAAATGCCCTTACCAAGATTCTTGACAAAATGAACGGTGTGCTGCTTCAATTTCTGTGTTACAGGGAACATGGATGACAAAACAATTCATGACTAGCAAACTCAGACGGTAGGAAATTCTATAAAAATTATTTCTTCAGCCAATGCATCGTAAAAAGTGAGAAATTAAGGGAAAAAACTACAAATCAAGGAACTTAAAAGGCACCACAACAATCAATTACACTTAATAGAATTTTGTTTTATTTTTAAAAATTTGCCAAATAAAAAGAGAGATGTAGATAGAAATATAGGAGTGGACAGATAAATTCAGTCAACTGAGAAAAGTCAAATAGTTCTGTATTTATTTGTTTATTTGAGACAGGGTCTTGCCCTATAGCCCAGTCTAGAAATGAACTCACTATATAGCTCAGGCTGGGTTAGACCTGATGTCAATCCTCTGGCCTCAAATTTCCAAGTGCAGAGTTATAGATGCCTAGCTAATTTTTGTGCAATGCTGGGGAATTGAACCCAGGGCCTTACTCCTGCTAGGCAAGTGTTTAAAACACTGAGCTACATTTCCAGCCCAATAATTATTCCTTATATATTCTAGAATATAGTGTTAATATTGTATTTGTATTTTTAAAGAAATCTATTTTAGAGTTATACGCGGGCATGCTTGTGGATAAAATGACGTAAGAAGAATAAAAATTATCCAGCAATTGATATGCTATTATGAAACAAGATTGGTCTTAAGTTGTCTTTTGAACATGAGTTATTTTAAAAATTTGTATTTTCCTTTTAATTAAAGTAAGTTCTGGTATTATGTGATTTCTGCTGGAATTTCTCTGGTGAAATCCCCTGGGTCTGGTGTACTCATTGGAGGTGAACATGAGGGTGTGCTTTAAGGATACCATCCCTCCAGGCTGAACAAATTTGGATTTGGTTTGGTCCTGCTACTTCCTGAGAGTAAGATCTTAAGCAAGTGACTTAAACTCACTGAGCTTCAGCTTAACTGTACATGGAAACGCGTCACCTATGGTGGAGCACCATTGTCAGGATTAAACCACACTCTAGTCCGTCCATAACAGCTGCGGTGGTCTGCCTATTGTCATCGTGACGTTAGCACACCGCCTTTCCTCTGACTAGGTTTACTTTCTCTCTTTGCTCTGTTAAGTTCCCCAGCTCCTTCAGACGTCAAGGCCACCGTCATTTCTTCCTCTTCCTTCCTATCGAGGCCGAATCCCTTTATTACGTGTTTAACAAAATCATCTACCCGTCCTTCCTAGTTGTGATCACAACCTCAAGGTCACCTCTGTGAATCCGTGTATAGTTCTCATCTGTCTTCCCTTTGACTCTAAACTCCATGGTATCAAGGAAAGTGTCTGAATTCAATATGTAATTCCTCCCTAATGGTTCAAAAAGCTTAAGTGATACAAAGAACCTAGTCAACACATGTTTGGTGCATTCACAAGGAAGTGAATACGTTGGCTAGTAAATACACTGTTTGGCACTACTTCTGACTCAGAGTCCGGCTACTGGGCAGTGCTGGTCATTCCAGTTATCTCACACCGTATATTTGATTCCTGGAGCAGAGAGAATGGATATGGCCAGGGAAAAAAACAAATAAACAAAAACAAACAAACAAACAAACAAACAAACAAACAAAACTAGTGAGTGATCAACCTTTTCAAAATCCAGGATTTCCTGGTCAGTAGTGGAGGCAGAAGGGGAAAAGGCAGGCATCACACTGTCCCTGTTAGCGTCCCTGTCCCTTCCAGGTTCTCAGCATGCAGAGCCGGCTCCACGTGTGCCGAGTTGAGTTAATGAGGAGCTGACGTGATTTAATCAGAAAATACTGACCACGAAGGACACAAAGGTAGGCCTTCTATGTGCAAAGCCAGGAACTTGTGTGAACCTAATGTATCTCTCCACAGTTTTATAATTACTGGAACTTCAGCAAACTTTGCTCTCCACATTGGGTAAAGAGGCAATAAAAATAATGGATGTCATGTTTCTAAGTTGCTAGGAAAGCCTCTGACAAGGATTCCATCCCACTGGCTAAAAAAGGGTTGTTCACACTCAGTAGGCTGAGACAGGAGGATTGCTTTGAGTCCATGAGTCCAACGCCAGCCTGGGCTCCATTGTGAGTTCAGGACCAGCCTGGGCTACAGGGTGAGACCCTCTCCCCCGCCCCTCCACCCCAAATGTTGCTCATTACTAATTCTGCAAGTAAGAATGAAATGTACATGCTTTATAAAACATTCAAAGCAGTGTTTTTTTGTTTTGTTTTGTTTTGTTTTGTTTTTAATTTGCAGGGCTGTAGTTGTCTTTGAGACTGCAATGGGAAATATGAACCTTTCTCAGAAAAACCCCTATACAAATAGCAAGCGTTCACAGCAAACTTCCGGCTGCCCATAAGGTGCTGGAAACTTACACAGAGATTTGGAGGCAATGAAAAGTGCTGTGGAGTCATGACCATGTGTGTGGGTGTGGGTGTGTGCGTGAACTGAATTGGGGTTATCACAGTGTGACTATTTCTCAAAACTTCCAAGCCTATAGATAATACTCAGTACTCACTTAAAACACTAAAAACAGAAGCAACAACAAAAACAGGAAAAATACCCGAGTACTGCTCAGCTAGTGT
The DNA here is from genome assembly GCA_004027205.1 of Ctenodactylus gundi. Taxonomy (NCBI): domain Eukaryota; kingdom Metazoa; phylum Chordata; class Mammalia; order Rodentia; family Ctenodactylidae; genus Ctenodactylus; species Ctenodactylus gundi. The sequence continues at coordinate 122,696 of PVKB01004787.1, forward strand.
TTATAATCATTGTATCATTTGAATTGATTAGTTCCTTTATTAACAGAGAGAGAACAAAACAATATATATTAGAAATCTCAATAATATTTGATCAAAAAGCATGATCTATTGATATATGGGTATATCATTTATAAAAATGTCAAGCAAAACTACATTTATGGCCATATAATAATGTAGAAGAAAATAATATTCAAAAATTATAAACATTGAAATTCACTATAGGAATTGCACAAGGAAATGGATGGAGAAATTAGAAAAGGGCAAAATATAAGGAATCTTAAGTGGTATGTTCTGTCTACAAAAAGATAGAAGGAATTAAAACAGAGGTGACACATTTTTTTCTCTTTCTTTCTTTCTTTCTTTCTTTCTTTTTTTTTGAGACTAGGACATGCTGTATAGACCAGACTGGTCCTGAACTCACTGATGTAGCCCAGGCTGGCCTTGAACTCAGGACAATCTGCCTGTCTCAGCTTCCCAAGTGTTGAGATAATTGGCGAGCACCAACACACCCAACTTTAGGTGGTGCTGGGGAATTAAACTCAGCACTTTGCACTTGCAAGGCAAATGCTTTAACCACTGTGCCATTCCTGCACCCCTGCATTATTATTGATTATTATTATTTTGAGACAGAGTCTTTCTCTATAGTCCAGGCTGGTCCTGAACTTACTAAGTAGCCTAGCCTGGCCTAGAACTGCAATCTTCCTGCCTTGACTTTTCAAGAACTGGGATTACAGGGTTGTATCACCTCCTCTGCTGATCCCTGAATGATAGTGGGGAACTGAAGCCAGGACCTTATACATGCTAGGTGGGTGCTTCACCCACTGAGCTATACCCCAGCCACAGCACGATGTAATATTAACTGGTGAATGTTCAGGCTGGCACAAACAAAGGGAGGCATTGTCCGCCCTCCCTGTCCATATAAAGGCATCACAATAAAGTATTTTACAAATGAAGATATATTGCCCACATTACAAGGATGGCATGAAAATTTAATGAAAAGGTAGTAGAAGTGCTCTGGAAAGTGCAGGGCCATGCAAAGTTCACACAGGTATCTCCTCCGCCTATATGCAATTCATCTCAATTAAATTCAACCTAACAAGCATCATTACCTTCTGGAGCTAAGCACCAAGTGAATGGGGAAAAAAAAGGCGAAGATAGACTCCACATTCCTTGGGGTCTTGTGATTTATGTTGCTCAACAGAGTCCAGGATGTTCATCTTAGACTCTGAGGATTTCATGGAGGTACCTTGGGAGCTATAAATTGGTGTGAAGAAAATACTTAGTCTGTCAGACCTCCAGACTCTGATTCTGCTTCGACCCAAGCAACATCCTTTTTAGGATATATGATTCATCAAATATTCTGTTAGCAATATCGATCCACTGATAAAAATTTACTGGAAACCATTCACCTCCACAATTTCTGCTCTGAAATTCAGTGATAAAAACGTGTTGCTCTTACTGTGACCTTTAATTCCTTCTATGCCACCACAGCCCTGGTTTTATTTTGGGAAACATTTTTCGCACAATGAATCCTGTTTTCTAACATGTCATAGAAGACGCTGTGCTTGAGGCTGGGTGGATGGAGAGGCTTCTGCAGACCTGGGAGCTGAGCCCTACTCAAGGTTGTGTAGTATAAACTTCAATGCTGGGCCAATTCGAAGATGGCGACCAAAGGACTTGAGAGAAATTCTTACTTTCAATAAACTCAATACTAAACATGTACCATGTAAACCTGAAAAATCTGGAAGCCCTCTTGGCAGTATGAGGAACCAGGATTTTCCTGAGACTACAGAGCTAACAAACGGGGGGTACCAGAGAAGACAGCAGACTCATGAAATGGACAGGAAATGGAGCAATAGAGTACTGACACCTTTGGAGTCCTGGTGACTTGCCTATTCTGTCACATGAAAGAATGAATTCTCATGTTGCCTACACACACTGAGGAGTCTTGGCTTGCTTATTTATTTTACTTACTTACTTACTTACTTATTTTTTGTTTCCAACTGAAACGTGTTCAAATCAAGCATCTGCAGGGGTGATCAACCTTCATTTACCTCAAGTGAGGAGCTATCTATGGCCACATGTAAGTTACACTTTTAGACTGTCTTTAGAAAGTTGTTGATGTTTACCAAAATCTTCTCCACTGGAAACATGCATTGCTGTTGTTTTCTCTTTTAGACTCAAATGGAGCATTTCTATTCCCTCACCTAAGCTCTTTCTTATCTTCACTTTTTTTCACTGCCAATGGTTGAATCCAAAAGCCTTCTCCAGCCCCTTTTAAAATTACTTTTATATTTTTGAAACAAGATCTTGCTAAGTTTCCCAGGCTGGGATCAAACTTGTGATCCCTTTGCCTCAGTCTCCCAGAGTGCTGGGATTACAGCTCCACTATGCC